>JAUEKU010184155.1:0-10132 GCA_032274805.1 Gypsophila paniculata | reverse complement strand
TGTTTACAGTTTGACTTTTTTCCCCTCACAAAAAAGTCAAACTGTAAACAACTCACTGGGACGGAGGGAGTATATATAATCCAATGAAATCACTCGAAATCTTAGAATAAACTTTGGCGGAAAAATCTTTTCGAGTGGTTTGAGAATTAGTAGTATAGGAGGATGTTACAAATGTAATAGAAAACTACAAGAAGTAATAATACTCCGTACAATCCACATATTTTATGAATCTCTATCCTCTAAAACTTAACAAATTAAGTTGAACTTTACTAAATTGAAATGAAGTTGAGATTGTGCTTGAGCTCGATATCGCAATTGAGCATGGTTCAAGTTATAATTGAACTGACTCTGAGAGCTAGTCGAGTGGGTGAGCTCATTTATCGTCCTAGTTATACTATGTTTAAAAATAGAGTAAAAAAAAAGGATTTTTCTCTAAATTTCTCGAATCATACCTAGTTAAAAGGGATGGAGAATACTTTATTTCAATGATTAAACCACTCCAATTTTGAATAAGAATGAAACAAAGATCAATCTAATTTAATCGGAAGACTGCAATTTAAATCGAATGCTCAGTCAATAGAGGTGGCCAACCACATAGATTGGCCTAACTCGACCAAGCTCGACCTGCTCGATGGGCCTTTGCCGACCAAGTCCTCCAAAGTAAAGTTCATCCTTCCTTATACAAGGTCGAGCCCACATCGAATTTTGGCGGGCCACCCAATTTTTTTTGTAATTTTTTTTGTCAATATATAATCAAGGAGTCGGGGTTCATTCCAAATTTGAACCAAACGTTTTGACCCTCCTTAATCCTTAGATTATTCCATTGAGAAATTGGTCAAATTTTCTTAACTGGGTCAAAAATAAATAAACCCAATTTTTTGACCTCCACCCAATATATCATAACCCACGTAAAAAATCATTACCCACCAATGAACCCTTCAATGAAGATAGTCTTATAATTAGATCGAGCTCGACTTCTCTTGACTCGATCATTGGGCAGTTGGGCAGCTCTAGTACCCGGTATAGAAAACCGGTATTAGAAACGACTCACAATATATGAAATTGAAACCCATCACATATCTCAGTCGTCAATGAAGATGTGATTGAATAAATGATCCCTCGAATTGTATGATCTAATTTCTTGAATCAGTAACTAAAAAAAACCCAAGATCATCAAATGTTGTAAACTTTTCACGTGATCTTCAACGTCCCACACTTCACCATCCATCCAAATGATGGTACTTTATACTTTACATTTTTACCCTTTACTTTTTTTACTCCACTCTCATATCTATTCAATATATTTTTGTTGTTACTTGTATTATTTTTATGGTTTTAATTATGCATTTCCCAAAATTTAATGAACTTAATTACTCCCCATGATTATTATCCTGTTAATTTTGTGGTATTTTTTTTGGTTATTAGGAGGTTTTTGATGGTGAAAATGTTGAAAGTTCAGTGGATGTGATTGATTTAGGGGCTTTTATTGGTGATTTGTCCATTGATGAAGACTTTGGCAGGTTTTTATTTTTTTTTTATTTTTTTATGGGTTTTTGTAGTTTGTTTGATCGATTGGGGTCGACTAACATGAATCATTAGACGGAACTGTATGTACCGATATGAATATTATTTGTGGGTATATACTGATAAATAGACTTGGGTTAAATTCTAAGCTAGTTTCTTAAGATTGGTTGATGCATTTTCTGGTTGTTGGAGTAAAAGATAGGTTAAGCATTTACTTCCTTACGGTGAGTCGTCGGGGATTTCAGGAGGTGGATGTTGGTTAGTACGGAGTATCTTTGATGAATGCTGCTCAAAACTATTAAGTTCACAAGGATGGCAGCACTGATGCTGGTTGTTGCAGGATGAGTGAGTGGGAATTCGGAGAGGGTAACATCAACTGATGCATTTAGGGAAGCGATCTAGTTATTATAAAGTACGAGTACTTAACAGTTAATAGCTAGTAGTGACTAGTGAGGAACACTTAGCCTAATCAATACTCTGAAATTGGCTGATTCACATATTCATGTGTATAACAACCGATGTAAATAGGAAGCAAATGATTCTCCATTCTCCTCCCCTCACTGTTACTCCTAGTATTAGGCCAACTTGCTGGCCATATCTTTTGGGCAATACACCCATTTCCCAACTCCTCGTAGGCAGTCATTGGGTTCTGGATACGGTGGTTAAGTCGATGTGGCAGCCTAGGAAATGGTTAAGGGTATGGTTTTCCAACCCTAAATATGTCAAAAGTGAGTGAGGGTTCGTGGGACAGTGGCTGTCGTCGTGAAGGAGTTAGGTGGATGCAAGTGGGTGGGTTGAGTTGGGGATGCAGGGTGGTTGGGGTCTTGGGGCTGGGGGCGGTGGTAGTGTATATGGAGATTGGACGCGAGAGAGTATGGAGGTTACAATGAGAGAATTAATGAGGTCCAAGAATTACTCTTAGTGATGCTTTTCTAGTATGCTGGAGCTATGAACAAACTGCTGTATGATCCTCATGTCATGGTTATTTGTGCAAGATATTCACTCTACAAGATACACTGGTTGAACACTGAGCAAGATAGTTTATCTTTCATCAAATTAGCGTTTTCTTGCTCTATGAAAACTCTCATATCAGCTTAATCCACTGCTGTTTTTCTTTTTCTAGTGATGATGTGTCACTGGAAGGACTTCAGCATGAACTGGAAGAATGTAAAGATGATGATGTAAGTGCTCGCTCTCTGTTGGTCAGACTTCACTCAAAGTTGAGATATTGTATTCTTAGCTTTTAGCAATGATTGGTACTAATTTTGAAATTTTGATTAAATACGTACTATTTACAAAGTCCAAAATAGAAAGGTGATAGTTTTGAAAAACTGAACTATGAGTGGTACCAATTTTTAATTTTCTCTTATTTTTACTGCTTGGTTTGACGCGAATGGCGCACTGCACATGAGATTTGTAGCGTTTGCAGCATCATGCACGATGACAGGTCTTTAAGAATTGGATATTTTAGGGTCACCTATCGCTTCTGTAGTTTTTGTTGCTGACCATATAATTATCTGCCTATGGTTAATTGACATTTTCCTTCGTATAAATTATAAAATGCATTGCTTACAATATAATAAATTGTCCTTTGCAGGTGGTAGCTAACATCTTATCAAAAGGTATTAAACTTCGTGATTACACGAAGACTGTTGAGAAAAACTTGCGAGAAGTTGAGTTGGACTCTATACAGGTCTGTGTTCTATTGGTTTTACATTCTATGGATCTGTTTGATTCAGAATATCGTCATAGTTTCTTAAAAGGGATCTTATTCTCATACTTACGGCACACAAAATTTGAAGTTTACCTGTTCCTTTTGAAGATTTGGCTTAATACTGTTAAAGTTTTTGTATAATTCCCTTGATTCTGTGTCATTTATGTGACTGCCAATCTCTTATTGTTCTGTCTCCTTTTTACTGTGCAGGATTATATAACTGAAAGTGACAACCTTGTATCTCTACACGATCAAATCCGTGACTGTGATATCATCTTGTCACAGATGGAAAACCTTCTCAGTGGATTTCAGGTATGCGATAACTTTCTGGCAAAATTTTCCCTGATGGTTTCAGTATGGATTAACTTTGTACAAGGTACGTTTGAGTGTGACTAGTTACTATTTTTAAATTATAAAATTGAGAAAATGGAGGAGGGTTTGTGGATAGGCAATGGTCAGCCGAGTGTGTAATGAACAATCTAATCTCCCTTATTAGGATTAGCTATAGGAGGAGGGTTAGTTGATGAATGCTTTGAGCTCATGCTTCCTGTTACTGCTTTGGTTGGTTATGCTTAGCTCTTGTTTTCGTTTTTCATTGAAAAAAAAACTGTTATTTTTTAAATTTGTCTTACTAGTTAGCTTATTCTGTTTTCTTGACTACGAAATGTTTCTCCACCCTTGCTGGATAATTTTGTG
Source organism: Gypsophila paniculata (assembly GCA_032274805.1). Classification (NCBI taxonomy): domain Eukaryota; kingdom Viridiplantae; phylum Streptophyta; class Magnoliopsida; order Caryophyllales; family Caryophyllaceae; genus Gypsophila; species Gypsophila paniculata. Next base: position 6,198 of record JAUEKU010184155.1, on the reverse strand, counting down.
CGATCAGGTTTACGTTCCTGTAGGTGCTCATTGGAGCATTCATTCCCTCTCTCCTGTCTACTTTCTTGACACTATTGTGTTTGCAGGCTGAGATTGGATCGATAAGTTCAGATATAAAAGTTCTCCAAGAGAAATCAATGGACATGGGTTTGAAACTGAAGAATCGCAAGGTATGAAGTATGATGTGGGCTGGTTTTATGAGCACACCATTCTGTATCCACAATGGATTACATGCTATTCAACTTAATCATCCTCTCCTTATTGTGATTTTCAATGTGTTTACATTGCATAATGCTCCTTGTGCTGTATGTTAATAGGTGGCAGAAGCGAAGGTGGCCAAATTTGTTGAAGATATTATTGTCCCGCCAAAAATGGTTGATGTTATTGTTGATGGTGAGGTAATAACTGATCCTGGCAACTACACCACTTTCTTTTCGCATCGTATTTTGCATACTGAAAATTGAGTGGGAAATGAGGTATTTATTTTTTTGGATGGCTTCATTTTTATCCAGATCAATGATGAGTACATGAGAACTCTAGAGATACTCAGTAAGAAGTTGAAGTTCGTGGCGACAGACCCTGTCGTGAATACATCAATGGCTCTGAAAGATGTCCAGCCTGAGTTAGAAAGGCTTCGTCAGAAGGCGGTTTCGAAGGTGGCTGTACTATGACACAATTAACATCTTAATATCTTGGCTGTATATTCATCTTTAATTTATCTTTCCTACAGCTGAGCATCATATTTATGGGTGATTACATGTGTTTGTCTCGTTGCAGGTGTTTGAGTTCATTGTTCAGAAGCTCATTGCATTGAGAAAACCCAAAACGAACATACAAATTCTTCAACAAAGTGTACTATTAAAATACAAGTAAGTATTTTGGGTTTCTGTTGCTTGTTCTCCATACAATCAGATCACTTCGTATCTTTACTAGTCTTAGAAAATTGTTCAGCTAGGAACATGGGCCTACATCTCCCGATTACTTCCTCAAATGTGCTTGGTTATATTCATTTGCAACGCTAACTGATTGATGATTTTGTTAAAATCAAATCCCCTCCATTACCAAAAAGAATTACCATTGTCTCATGGAGTAGGGAGTCGTCCAATCTTTTGAAAGGTGAAAAGAACTATTCTTCTATTTATCTTCTTACTTGATCGCTCTTACATTCCTAGTGTTGAACATCTTGAAACCGATAACCAATGTTGAACATCTTAGATTTATAAGCAAATACAATTTCTAACATGCAATTCATTATGATTTGGTAGAGTATGTTTCAAGTTTTGTGAAAGTAATTGATTTTTTTATCACACAATTTCAGGTATGTTATTTCATTTTTGAAGGAACATAGCAAAGAGGTGTATGGTGAAGTGCGAGCGGCTTACATGGATACGATGAGCAAGGTAAATGCTACTCCATACAAAATAATTATTTGGCTTGTTGAGATGAAGTGTTAAAGATAGATGCTTTGTATAAATATGAGTCACTAATGGTACTTAATGTTCTGTAGCTGTCTAACATACCCTAAACTAAATAAAATGATAATCTATTGAAAATCAACCACGTAGGCTACATGATTTATGGTTTACAACTGTATAGTCATACTTCTTGCATCAACAATGGTGTGAGTTTGTTATCTCTTGAGAAAATTATTGAACTTAATCGCTCGCTTGCGAAATTCTGAGCTCCGAGTGAACCTTTAAACCATCGCTTTTTGGATGTATGTTCTACTGAATTTAAGACTGACACAATTCAATGGGATAGATCGTCCTTTTTGGCTTCTTTTGGTCCATGCACTAAACAAGCAGTCACCTTCGGTAGTTTTGATCGTCATTAATATTCGTATGTTAGCATTTCAGGTCCTAAGTGCACATTTTCGTGCCTATATTCAATCGTTGGAGAACTTGCAGCTTGATATTGCAACATCCAGTGATTTGATTGGTATTGAAGCTAGGGGTGCTGGACTTTTCTCAACCAGAAGGGAACCTTTAAAGAATCGTTCCTCTGTTTTTGCTCTAGGGGACAGAATAAATATTTTGAAGGTTTTCAACTTTAAATTTGTCTCTCTTATTCTGTTTTTCAATCAAGTTAAGAAATAAAATATGGTGTTCTACTTATATTAAAGATGTTTATCTGTATGGTTCATAGCTTTTATTTCACTCAAATACGTTTCTAGTTTCTCAATTATTTTCGATGCAATTATTGACACAGTTTTCCGTTATGGGTCATCTGGGAGCAACCAACACACAGTAAGGCGGTAAATATCTGGCCTACCTTTCATGGCCATGGTCGGGGGCCTTTACAATGGTGTGGTAGTGTTGTTATTTTGATGCAATCTGCTGAAATCCACCTAGTGTTTCAAGGAAACTATCTAAGCTGTTTTTCATTTCTCATCTTTTGACTTCGTGTCTCTTTGAACCTACCACCGGTTTTTTCCCTTTTTCGCTATGTCATGTAAGACTTCATTTGGTCGTCAACTTTCGGAGACTGGTGTATGACTTCTTCTGCCGGAATTTTTTTTTTTGCTGACCTTTTCCTCTATATTCAGGAAATTGAGGAACCTGCACTGATTCCCCATATAGCAGAAGCAAGCTCCCAGAAGTATCCTTATGAAGTCCTTTTTCGCAGCTTGCACAAACTGCTAATGGATACTGCTAGTTCTGAGTATGTACGAAAATCCAAATCTGGATTTCCTGTCACTGCCTAAAATGAGGACGATATTGTTTAATACGGAGTACTATATTTGAATTGTATTGCGCTTTTGTTCAGGTATCTTTTCTGCGGTGACTTCTTTGGTGAAGATACGTTATTTAACGAGATATTTGCAGGTATTGCACATGGATCTTGCTTTCAAATACTCAATGTTCTCAGTTGTGGTTCTCGTATTCCAAAAGAGGGGGGGTTGGCAACTTGGCATTCATTTTTTCAGGATTGGAGTTCTTGATGACTGAATATTATGCTCATAAATATTGCAAAATCTCTGGTTGAATTTGGTACACTTGGAAATACATTTGTCGTTTGGTCTTTCGATCAAACATTAATAATCTTGTTTCTCAAAGGGATGTTGAGGGGATTTGAGCTCATATGTTGCACATAACCTTCATGCGAAAATATTTTACTATGATTGCTGCTGAAGCTTTAGGAGGAAGCTTGTCATACCATAAATCACAATCCTTTATTCTTTTCTCATCTTTCAGGCCCTTTTGGAGTTATTGATGAGCACTTCAATGCAATCCTATCAAATTCTTTTGATGCTATTGGCTTAATGCTTATGATACGTCTTACGCATCAGCACCAGGCATGTCTCTTATCTGTCAGTCACCTTTCTTTATCATCACCGAGGACTGCTGATTGACCTGGGCTGTTCTTTCAGCTGATTATGTCGAGGAGGCGCATACCATGCTTGGATTCATATCTGGATAAGGTGTGTATGTGCGCTGTTTGAGCCATTCTTTCGTCTTGAAATGGGTTCCGAAATTTGATTTGATATTCTGAGACTGAATTTTGCATAGTGCAAAAGACTTTCCCATAGAAATCCAACAACAGAAGTTTTGTGATCCTTCACGACATGTCTATTATTCGGTATTAACATTGTATGAGCAGGTGAACATCTCTCTGTGGCCGCGTTTTAAGATGGTCTTTGACCTGCACCTCAGTAGTCTACGGAGTGCAAATGTGAAAACACTGTGGGAAGATGATGTTCATCCTCACTATGTGATGAGACGTTATGCTGAGTTTACTGCTTCCCTCATTCATCTCAATGTTGAATATGGAGATGGCCAGGTCAGTCATATTTACACGTACTCTTTTTTTGCTTTATCCAAGCGTCTTTAAGCTCTCAGAGTATTACTTGACAATATTATTGCCTATCTTTTAGTTGGAGATCAACTTGGAAAGACTTAGAATGGCTGTCGATGATCTAATTATGAAGCTATCCACACAGTTTCACAAATCTAAACTGCAGAGTGTGTTCCTTATTAACAATTATGACATGACAATTTCTGTCTTAAAGGTCAGTGATTATACCAGAGAAAAAATAAGCTATGTCATTCTTATTTTATAAAGATCTCATGCCATTGAGATTCTGTGAAATTTCAGGAAGCTGGCCCAGAGGGCGGAAAAATTCAGATGCATTTTGAGGATGTGTTGAAGAGCCAAACTACTGTATTTGTGGTTAGCTTCCAGACAATTTGTTTATGCATGGATCGTGAATGAGTGACTACAGAGAAATTCGTTGTGTAACTGTGTGTCACTTGTTCATTCAGGAAGTGCTATTACTGGAGCACTTCAGTGATCTGATCAAGTTTGTGAAGACGAGGGCATGTAAGGATTTTAAGTTCTCTTTTAAATTCTCTTTCGATAACGACTTTCCTATGATACCGTCTTATGGTTTGAAAGTGGGCCAAAAGGAGAGCAGTCTAAAACAAAAATACTTTTGTGTATGCAACATTCAATATTATTTTGACGTACGCGTGAATATTTTATAATGATGACCAACATTTTTGATATTGAGATCAGACTTTACTCTCCTTAAAACTATGGAGCAATGTGTGTTTAGGTAAATGTTCATTTATTGATGTGATTTTGAAGCTCAAATGTTTTTTTGTGCTATTCATGAATTAGCCGAGGATCCAAGTTCAACCTCTGAGAAACCCATCACCGTTGGTGATGTCGAGCCACTTGTGAAGGATTTTGCTAGTAGATGGAAAGACGCAATCGAGTCGATGCACAAAGATGTGATCACTTCTTTCAGCAACTTCCTCTGTGGCATGGAGATGTTGAGAACTTCTTTGACCCAGCTGCTGCTCTACTACACTCGGCTTTCCGAGTGCGTCAAGAAGGTGCAGGGAGGCTCCGCACTCAACAAAGACCTTGTTTCTATCCAGTTAATTATACACGAGATCCGCAAATTTTCTAGGACGTTTTAGGTTCCCTTCTGTGTTTTCAACATTCTGTTTCTGACAGTAATCTTAGAAGAATTCCCAGGGAAGTTTATTGTGACCGAGTTTTCGTTACAAGCTGGATTATATGATTTTAACCTTCTCAATGGGGAGTTGTAAACAATTTTGTACCAAAAATAGACAATTTCTCAGTACTATTCAATCTATTCCTGTAATGATGTTATACTACCCAATGGGCAATGGCTGACGTTTTTTTCCGATTCATTTCAATAAGGCAGACGGTGCACGGTGACATCCCCGCAAGAATCAAGATCAGGGTCCTAGGAAGGGTCCCACCATAAGGGTGCAATGGTGGCAAGACTTCCCTTGCCATTCATGGTCACACGGTAACATCTTAATCAGTGCGTCAAGGCCTCCCCTTCTCCTAGCTTTACTCAATTTAGTTGAAAACTCTCGTCGGTATTTTCTTTTGACAAGAATTTCGGACGTGACGCAATTAGAACCGATATTATTAATTAATCCACAATAAAGAAAAGGCATGTCTTTTTTAGTCATAGTGATTACTGATTAGATTCTGCTAAAAGTTGTTATCAACTTTAGTGTTAGTGATTAGAATAAAGTGGTTTTATAATTGCATGATAAAGCAATAACTTGGCATTTTGTGACACAATAATGCCTTAGAATATGCGACATTAATCAAAGCATAGTTTGATGATAATGAAGCACACTTTCAATTTCAATTTAAATGAGAATGAGAATATGACAAAGTTGTGTGCCTTTATTATTATGTGGTTCCAAATATCATTGTGCTACAAATTTAGACACACAAGTTGGTAAAAAGGAACGAAGGGCCTTATCTTAGAATAATCCAAGAACAAAGATTGTGAAGCATGGCACTCGACACTTTTATGTATTTTTATGTGTATGAATAATTAGACATCCCTTTGATTTTATTTGAGATCGTTATATAGGTTTAATGACGTTATTAATTTTTGAATATTTTTTGTTTGTATGAAATATGAAATAGATGTTATTAATTGCTGCAATTGAAATATCACACCATCCCTTTAGAAAATACATGTCGAATGGAGTATAATTATTGAAGTTATCAATATGTATAAAAAGTTGGTAGTTGTACAAGGGTACTTAAAAGAATTGTGATTTTTGAAAATACCAAAAAAAAGAAACGTAAAGAAAAAGACTAAACAATACCATTAAGTATTCACAAATGCTTATATGCGACCGTCGTACGCGTACGACGGGCTCTTCGTGACAAAAAGTACCCACTTTAAGGGTTAAA
>JAUEKU010184144.1:0-10132 GCA_032274805.1 Gypsophila paniculata | reverse complement strand
ACGAGAACAACTATATAGTGTGCCATGTCCACTACTTTATGTGATACTCTATACTAGGCTAATGGATGAAAAATTATACTATAATTTCACCATAACAGAAGGCACTAGTACAAATAACTTATTAAATAAAGGGCATAACCATTCCTCTTCCTCACCCTCCAATCAAAATACTGCAACAGAAACAACAGATATGAACAACACAAATAAGACCAATTAAAACTTTCAGATATCAGAACCAATCAATATGCAGCGGATTCAGAATGCAACGTTACATAAAAAGTTGAAGCATATTTAAAAGCCACCAATACCAATGAAAGACCTAAATTCAGAGAACACTTTAGCCTTCAGATATCAGGTTGCATCGCAGCAACTGTATAGAGAATCGACTCTACAACTTGATAAAAATATGTCAGATCTCAAGAGCATTTTAAATACCTAATAGTCTCACAGTTGTAAGAGGAGTGTCATGTGAGCATTCCTACAACAACTTAATTTTATAGCAATCTGGGTGAACAAGACATATATCACCAGACTATATTTTGAAGGTCAAGCTTATTGAGTGAGCATAAATCTCCTACCATAGGAAAGGAAATGGAATATGAGAGGAATATGGTGACAATATCAACTAATGTATATTTGATGAATATTGCAGAAAAAATTGCATGGAACAACTAATTTTCAAAAGAAATAGATGGGGTCAATGTCCATAATTGCATATTCCAAAGCCACTGACAATTGATCTTTGGCATCACATGAAATGGAAAAAGCTAATCATAGATATAAGTTCGGATAATTATCAGATGGCTTATATTTCATATTGTCTGGTGAATTGCTATACTTAATGGAACACCCCCACGGACTCCAAGGCCTAATCATAGTAATTAACTACTTGTCAGCAGCAATACGAGTCCAATACTATCTGTTCTTTATCTGTAGAAATGAAATATCCAGCAATAAACAACTGATTGGAAATAACATTTAATAAATCATCTATGAAGCAACTAACATGAAGAAAATAGGTAGGGAAAGCCGGAAAGGGAAATAGGGAGGGGGGGTTGCACGATTAACTCGCAACTTGCAATGAAAGGTAATAACTGAAATGAAAAAAGGTGGACCATTGGACGCAAAATAAAGTATTTGAGTTAAGACTTCAATTTCAGATTTACGAATCATTAGCCGTAAGGAAAATAATCTATTATGTTAACTTTGGGAAAACATGGGTAGTCACTAGAGCTTACCATATCCAATAAATTAGACGTCAATAATGAATCTAATCACCAATAATGTAACATCCTTCTCATTAATATTGAGAAGAATTCAGATTAGCTAGTAATACGAAAAATCATAACTCATTTTTAAGGCATATCTTGAATACCTTAATTAATCCGTAGGAGTATAAAAATATCCTCAGTGCTCCATAGTTTTCGCCTCTCCATTCTCTTTGCTCTACCAATCCAACATTCCCTATATATTGCCAACCCATCATTAGACATTAGCCAGCATACACTTGCAATTTGCAACAAATCACAACTTCGTACCAAAACTAAAGGAGCACTTGACACCAAAAAAAAAAAAAAAGGAGCACTATAGATTCCCAATCAACTTTCACTATCATAATTCATACAACTTTCGCTATTTCAAGGATATAAGACATGAATGTCATGATATCTACCCAAATTTATCTCATCCATGAAGAATTGAGCTCAATCAGGAAGGCAGTTCACTTTTGGAATCTAATAGGCAATATTTACACATTAGGTGCATATTGGCCTCAAGTTTTCATCTCCTTCAGTTATTTCATGCTAGTTTGGCACCGTAACTCTGACAGAACTCAAGAGTACAAATAGTAACCTAGACATGAAATCACAAACATATACAAGTATAAATTACGTGTAGCCATTCGAACCAATTAAAAAGGGCTTAATTGCTCAAATATGACATATGAGGCGTTGAAACTTTGTGACTCGTACTGAAACTCTATGAACCGTAATGAAACCATGGCTTGAGTTACAATGAATGACAGCTATCTTATAACCTCAACTCATGGCGAAATGGTCCTATATTCTCATTCATCAGCATTAACCTAGATGTTTTGAATAAGAATGTCAATGGTATAAACGACTTCAAACCACAAAAGATTTAAAATCGAATCAACTAAAAGACTGTCAGCTGAAAAAAAACAGTTAACCTAACAACACAAATCCATCAAACTTACCCATACTAAAACATCACAAGTATAACGAAAAAGATGAATAAATAAGATAAAAATTGAAATAATAATAGCATCTATTGAATTAAAAGAAGAAAGGGGGAGTAGGAAGTACCGCACCGATGAATAAAAGGAGAGTAGTCTATGAATAAACTTGACGTTAATGACGCTTAGATCTAAACTCAGTTGGCGATGTTAGTGGGTGCTTGAGGTTGGTGGCGTTTACGGAGATAGAGATCTGGGAATTGTTGGGTTAATTAAGGGCTTAGATAGAAATGAGGTGTCCAAAGGGATACGGTTTGCCATATGCGGCGTTGAAACATCAAAATAGAACCGCCTCATATGTCGACTCATTTTTTCTAGCCGGAAAATTAAAGTAAAATGGATATGTATTTGCTGCCATTTAGGTAAAACGCCTCAAATAGAGCGCCTCAAATAAAGCTTTTTCTACTAGTGGATGGTGGTGGACTGGTTAACTGCATATAAGGTGTTTCTGCTGACATTTGTTCTTAGTCCATACGCATTCAGGTGGAGCCACAACTGACCGCCGCCTGAGATCAGAAATAAAGGCAAGTTAAATGATGACTCTAAGGTGAATTATTGTGGCAGTTTATGGGCGAGGGACAATGATTTGGATCTCCATCATAAGACAACGTCATCAAATCAAATAGGTAAGAATTCCAAAACAGATGCTTACTAATGTATTCGGGAGATGACTGTCATCCAGCCTTTTGGGGGGCAGGGGACTCCACCATGGGCCAAGCTGGATCATGACTTAGTCGTGTTACAATAACGCCATGGCTCATGGGAGAAGTCAGTCGGCTTCACATTTGCCTCCACCTTGTACATCATATAAAAGTATCAGGAAAGACACGGGAATACAGAGAAGATGATCAAAAGGAGTAGGATGCTACAAGTGTAGGATCACGCAGTTGCCATTATATGGAGAGCCAGCAATTGGAAACATCCACAGTCAGCCCATTCAGAAACAAATCAAAGGACATAGTCATTGTCTTGTCTACTATTAGTAAATGCTTAAAACTATATTTTAGATATCCAGATCAACAACGGCAACATGGGCGGGGGAGTTTAGTAAGCGCTTACAAATGCAATCTGATGATAAAAGCACTATATGCGTTAAAGATCAATGCTACTTACAACTGGCATAAGGCTCCTAGCAGAGGGCCGTCCTCTAATCAGGTCCCTTCTATTTGAACAGTAGTAATGCCGCAGAAACCTGTTCCATCGAGCCAAAGCACAGGTCTCATTTCCTTCCATCTAGCAGGAGATGGCCGTGACTGGCCTCTAAGCCAAGAATGCCGCCTTCACGGATCTCATTTCCTTCTATCTGGACAAACCAAATAAGAAGAGAGGTTAGAGTTGCATTCCAAGAAAAGACTCTGTTCGTGGGCATTAACTATTAGAAGTATATGTTTGACATTCTGAATTGTGGTTAAGTAAGTAAATGGGTTAAGTTTGATACCATAAGCTTTAGCTTACCACTAAACGTTTTTAATATGGGAGTATACATGAACCCTCTGTAGTCGATAATCTATAATTGTTTACTTAGCTGATATTGTACAATTTATATTGGTGTGCACTTTCACGGTTGCTGGCCAACATAAATTGAAACTTACCTTAGCCAAAGCACCTCAAGAAAGCAAGGATTTTCAAGGATGGAAACACAATAGTTCTTGGTTTAGGTGGGAATAAAGAGGTTACTGATGGATTCCAAGGGGTTAAAGTTCAGTGGTATTCGATTAAGAAAGTAGGGGACAAACTAAAACAATTTACCGTGGAGTTGATGCTAAAAGGAAGCTTATTAGCTCTTTCGAATTGGTTTTCTCTACATTTATAATATATCATTATATCAAAGAGTTCTGTTTTGCAATGAAGATAGGCCCTGCTAAAGAACTAATCACATATAAAAGTTACCAAGACCGTGGCAAGACGGCCGCCATTTAATCGTGCTTTACTTTCGGTAATGCTATAATATACTCATGGTGCGTGGACAACAGTTTATCTTTTGGCAATACAGAGAAATAGCAATTGGCAATAGAATAAAAAGCAACTATTGGTGATGGGTCAAACTTCATTCTACCAATTACACCAATTTATCTTTTGAAGTTGGGCTTTAATAATACGATTTCACAATTCCAAGGAATTAAAAAAAAGCACACCCATAAAATGCTCTATTCTACGGTGCCCAAACTTCAGTTTGTTTCCCCCTTCCATTTACAAGAAGTCTATTCAGCCTGAGATGTAACGTACAGCTTAAGACCAGCAGACCCCACATAAAAACCGAATCCAACGTTCACAAACATGCATCGTGTATAAGCACTTCAAAGAATTACCCACATGAAACTTTGACCAAAATGATCACCACACAATTCATTAAGTTTACAAGATGTAACATAGAAAGGAAACAAGAATGAACCAGAGATAAAACATAGAATAGGCAAATCCATTAAGGCTTGCTGAGCAACAAAAAAAATAAAGGAAAGTAAGGCCATACACTTCCGCTTGAGCGTAAACTTCAGAACCAAATTGACTAATATCTTCAGGCTGCTTTCATTTTTCTTCTCCAAGTTTAGAGGGTATCTTTTTAAATCTAAGCTCTATTCATTATAAGTTAAGAGAGACAAATGACAAATTCCAAAATAAGTAAACAACTTACTTTTCTGAACTTGTCAACAAATTTGAACCATCATAATAAAATCGTGACAGAATGATAAACAGGTTTTTACCCTCGCAGACATACAACCATACCGACAGATATTAATCAATCACGATGAAAGGCCTAAACTTGCAAATGAAGGTTGAAGAGGATACAGCGCTTTTGTTGTTTAAAAACTTTGTCCCTATAGTACAAAAAGTCTCGTAAGACTCAAGACCAGACAAGACTACGTTACAGTTAAAATCTTGTTCAATGATACTCCTCATAACTTCTCGGTTTAAGGTAACCAGCTAAAAAATGCTAATGAATTTCACATGCAACAATAATAAAGAATGCTAATTATGTATTTTCCATAATCAACTATCCATAACGCACTACTACTAAATCCCATCACAAAGTGCCATTACGGTCAATGGCGGATTTTGGAGAGGGACGTCAAGGCTTGAATTCCTAACCTCATTTCTGAAATATTCACCTCTCAATAATTGAGAGCCAAAGTGCCGGTCAGGTGCTAGTTTATGTACAAAATTGTCCCACGACTTCCAAGTGTCTTGTAAACAGATTAGATATCCAGCCATCAGAAACTACACCGACATAATCCTACATTGTGCTGTGTTATTACATAGATCAGACAAATAGTGCATATGCCAAGGGCTCAATACCAGTGACTACCGTTAAAAAAAAAAAATTGGTTGAACCCCAGTGATATCCCAACAGCAATAGCCACTTGACCAATCGATCTCGAGGTATATTATCCACGGCTCTGTATGCTTACTGTAATCATGTCTAGTTCTAACAATCTGCACCATCACAAATCAGGAACTCTCTCTAGCTATGTTACTTGGATTTCTAATATTTACCTAACATCCGATAGACTTGACATTTAGACACATTATATTAAGGCACGATCAATCAAGCATTATCTTGTGAATCACACAACATTACAAATTGCAAAACAACATTCATCTACCACCAAGCCTTATTGATGCCTTACGAGTCTGATTCAATTCACCATACAAGTAACTACTACAAAACCATTAGGTTTCGTCCAATTACTATAACCGAAGCCATATGAAATCCCAACATCAAAAAAACAAACTCGGCATGAGCAATCACAAGAATTGACCGATACAAAATGTCCCAAACTAAACCTAACTCATCACACATAATAATATTGAACAGACAATATCCAAACTTAAGTGAAAAAACAGTAAAAAAAAAAAATTGCATTAAAATAAAGTTCAAGTCTTTAGAAAAACATCAGAAAAGAGGCGTGGGAAGAAATGGAACCTGACGTGGGTGGGCGATTTCCAGGTTCACAAACGAGTATTCGACATGGGTGGGGAGTTTCCAGGTTTCCATCGAAGTTGAAGAGGGAGAAAAAAAGAGAGAGAAAGAGATAGAAAATAAAGGGAGAAAGAGAGGGGGGTGTTTTATTTTAGTAGCGTTGAAAGTTTGAAGGCCCCGACAGGGGTTTTAAACCCCGTGTACCTTGGGGTTATAACCCCGTTCACATTCTGGATCACCCCGACAGGGGTTGTTTAAGCCCCGATACAATTCAGTACGACCCCGATTGGATAATATAAACCCCGATCGGGCTGTGTAGCTTAAATCCACAGCACAACACAAAACTTCATCCACATACTCAATATCATACTCATTAACAAAACTGTAGTAATTATATACAATTACAATGGTTACTTTTGGACAAGAATCGTCACAAGTTCACAACCTAAATGAGCTTAAAGAAACAAAAACAACAAGCTAAAAATATATTGTTGAATCGCCATTCAACACGTCCTCATTGCATCTATCACTTAATGGATTCGGGCTTTCAAGTGTGTTGTAGATGTACATCAGATTTTCATCAAGCTCCACCCAAACTTCCATCAAGTAATTCATCTATCCACCATCTCTTTTATCACAAATGAAATGACGCCTTGGGAACCCACGCTTGTCTAATTCATCGTGTAAGACTTTCTCATCAATCCCATTGTATGACATCCCATCAAATGCATCTTCCTCGACTCTTATCACTTGAATTCTCTCATCTCCAACAATGGAGGCCAATTTATTTTGTAAATCAAGTTGGTAGAAACAACCAACACAAAATCGAAAATAACTCTCTTGTTCTAGTATCCCCTTGCACCCATGCTCATCAAACTCGTGTTGATGAAGGGTTTGACAACCGTCTTTATCGGGGCGAGAGAGTGAAGGGAACGTGATCAACAAGGTTTGATAAAAATATGGATCATCTTCTTCAAGTTGGGCCATCATACTATCGTCAAACCAATCTTGCATTGGAAGGCAATCATGCGGTTGTGGCCATAAACCATGGAGAACAAACATGGACATGACCGTTGCATATGCAAGTTTGGGTTGATCCAAAAGACTCTTCATGAATGTGAAGAAAGTTTTTTGTACCTTGTTTGATTTTTCAGCTATGTAAGTCTTTACAAGCTACAAAACAATATCACAAATTAGTACAATAAGGTATTATGTAGAAGCTACAAACGAGGTAATGTGTGACTTACCGTCATTACGAGAAGGTAAGATGTGGGAGCTATCGGACCCTCAATGTCTAGAATAGAATCACCAGGTAGAGTACAAGAGACATCTTCTCTAACCCTCTCCACGTTAGCATTATGCTCATGTGTTGATTGCCCAGCCCCGGTCTTGTTTGATACACTTGAGCCGGTTTGTGATCCACTTGTTGCATATACAAGATGAAACATGAGAATTAAGGAGACCATAGCAAGGAAGATAGTTCCATTATCCCGAGCTATTGCTGTAATTGAGAGTTTTTAATTAGTTAGAAATCTGATGTAAATGCAAATGATTAAAATTGGAAACGGGGAAGGAGGAAGTCGCTAGCGATATAGGCATGGACACAATACCAAAGGCTACATACAACAATGAAAAACGAAAGCATGTAAGTCGCTTCTGAGCTAGAATTTGGCATAAGTCTCTACTTCTTTTTTTTGGTAAAAGTAAGTAATAATATTACGAAATACGATCCAAATACAACGTTGTCAAAAACATAACACCCTGTGAAGTGAAGCTACTACATCTGAAAATCAGACCTTCACCTGGGTACACACAGCATACTACTCCCTATTACAATTAGCATTTAATCAAGAGAGTTGTGAGTGATCTGAATGTTTTTGTGTGAATTGCAGTTACATCCCCGACAACAAGGTCTTTTGCTGCGCAATCTTTAAAGTGGAGCCCCAATCCCATCCACAAACAAGAAGATGCAGCCGCATACTCTGATTACATCTTCCAAACCCAAGCAGGGACTAATGATGCTTCTGCGATTATCATGTTTCAGTCGTCAATGTCCTCAATCGCTACTGTTAGTATCCGAACTGTTAAAGAGGAGAAATGCAGTCAATTTCTAGCGTTGATTATTATGACTAACTTTGTTTTTCTTCGAATTATTTTCCAGGATCAGTGCTATAGGGGAGGGATGAGCCAGCAGGAACAACCATCATGGAGTTTTCGAGGCCAAATCCTGTACCACAATGAACCATCTCCAATCAAGTCCGAGTTTGTGACCCCTCAGGTGTACAGTCAGGACAACATTACCAAAAGCGAGGTGGAACAAAATCCTTCATTTCAACCAGCTCAGTACATAAGAGATCATAGAAAGTCGGAGGACGGGTACAATTGGAGGGAAATCTGTAGATAATGGACAGATCACTGAGATTGTCTATAAGGGTAGCCATAACCATCCTAAGCCTGTCAATGCTCAGAGATCCTCTGCCTCGACAGCGTTCCAACAAACTTGCAACCATTCGTCTAATCATACTCAGCAAACATCATCTACAAGCCCCTGGACATTAACCAGTCAGCTACTTTCCTCCTTAGTTCAGCGGGTAATAGCATCTGCAAACGCATCTGTAGCAACTTCTTAACTTGATCAACAACCCTCTGAGGGCTCTCCAATGCGCCATGAATTCTGCATTTGTTGCGTTGAACCCATACCATATATTGTACCCCCAATACTGCAGCTTGCACTATTTTCTTGCATAAGTCTCTACTTCAAGTCGCGAATTTGTGTAAATAGTTCAGAAGGCAAATAGTGCTGACTTGGACCTATGAACGATAGGTAGTTTGGGTGGAGCACTATAAGGGCAAATAGTTTGCCAAATAACACGATAAGGGCAAAAACTCCTATTGCGTCATAGTGAGAACGTAAACTAGTGTGATACTCATGACAAAGGCTGGAAATAGTTCAGTATCAAAAACGCTTGTGTGGCTCTCTTTACTAAGAAAAAAAAAAAACAATTGTCGTATATGCTAACCTAAAAAGGAAAGTTTACTTACATGCCTAAAGCATTATCAATGATAGCCCTAGCAATGGGTTACCAAGCGTATATTCAAATAATTCTCAACAAAAATCAATGAATGTTACACAAGAAGAAATTACCATTTGCTTTGTTTGGTGATTGAAAGGTTTACAAACACATCCATGATTACAAATACATCCACAAACCCAACATGATTACCAAAACAAATAACATGTTTGTGAATAAGCAAAAGAAAATGGGTTAAGGGATAATAAAAGCATACCCATGAGGTGAAGAGTGAATTAATCGGTAGAAGTGTTTTAATTCACTATTTTCTTGACAAGTTTACCAGCAGGAAGATGTTCTTGGGTCCAAAGGGCTTATAAAAAAAATGGTGGTTGAGGCGGGAGAATTAGTTATTTGCTAAGTGCTTCAACGGTCATTTGTTTGAGTTGTATGCCTTGTGGACTTGTGGTTATGGTAATACGAAGTAGTATATTAGAACCCGTGTAAAAATGTACAGAATTTAAAATATTAATTTGCTACGGTGTTATTTATGAAATTATTTTGTAAAAAATGGGTGGGGGTTATCAATGTTTAATTTATGTCACATTAAGGTCATATTTGATTAATTGAGACTTAATCAAATATTTAGTGCATAATACTCCCTCTGGAACACCTTTTTCTCCCCGTTTGTGTTTTGCACGGCGTTTAAGAAAAATGAATAGAATAATGTAATTTGAGATAGTGAAATCAAAATTGAATAGGAAATTATATTAGGATTAATATTAAATGAGATTAATATATAAATTCTATTGTTTTAAGAAATTATATTACCATTATTATTTTTATTTATTTTTTTTTTATCAAAACACGCACTTTATTATTATTATTATTATTATTATTATTATTATTATTATTATTATTATTATTATTATTATTATTATTATTATT
>JAUEKU010184133.1:0-10132 GCA_032274805.1 Gypsophila paniculata | reverse complement strand
AGTCCAATTATATTTAATTTAATAGACATATACTTTTGATTATTAAGAGTCAAAATCTTTAAAACTCAATTTAGAAAAAAAATTGATTATTTCATCTGGTTGTGGTCAAATTTAATCAAATATTGTCAGTTCTCTTTAGTCGGGGTCATTGGTTCGGATTCAAAACAGTTCGGTTTCATTCGATTATGGATGTTTTCGGCTTATATTAGAAATCGGTTCAGTTTCAATTCGGTTCAAATCGTTTCAAGTTTCAGTTTAAGTTCAAGTTAAGTCTTTCGGTTGTACGGTCGGATGTCGATTCAGTCAATTTCAGTCGATTTTTCAAGTTCAGTTTTATTTTGCCACCTCTAGAAAAAGTCATATCTTCTCCACTCCATCACACCAATAAAATTCGGTAAAAAAATATTTTGCTTCCAATTTTATCTCAAGAAAAAAATTTCACTCTTCCTAAATATGACGACGACAACAACAACAACAACAATAACAACAACAAGAGAAAATTTTCATTTCAAGGAAAAATGGGTAGCCATAAATGAAACTAACCCAAAATCATGCAAAGAGTGACGAAAAATTCATCGTCAATCCATTTTATCAAGGGTCAATTCAAGAAAGACCCCAAAAGATGAGTCGAACAAAAGACCCGAGCATGACAATGGACACATGAAAGGGCATCGACCATAAGAATATTGGTTCAAAAGATCCCAAAATCAACAAAATTCTAAGCACATGAACCAAGTTGAAGGAAGAGAAAAATAATAAGTTCAAGAGATAACCCAAGACATTCATACAAGTTTAAGACACATCGAAGGAAGCAAATGAGAGGTGCATGTCAAAGAAAACAATGTGCATAAATCAAATCCAATGGGAAATGCCGAAATGGTGCAACAAACATATCAAGATTAAAAGGGAGAAACTATCATACATAATTAAAATTTCTTAGATTAAGGAGCTGTTAAAATATAAAATTAATCTAAAAAAATTAGAAAGTAAAACATCTAGTATACTCAAAATAAATATCTAGGATATTTTGTAAGAATGGTCTAGAATATTGGCTGATCTAGAAACATCACTCTAAATAGTCATTTGTCATGTGTGTTGCCATAACTCCAACAATGGAGTTTATAGGTCTCATCATTCTCTCCCATATCAAATTGTAAAATCATGTATCCAACATATAAATAAAACATCCACGTTTGGAAATTACGTGTCCACTATAATTTCGGTGCCAAAATTCTAATATATGAGAGTTGGTTCCCTCATAATTTATTTATTTATTTTCGAAAAATGCACTGTATCTGGATCACAAGATGCAGGTGTCAAATGAAACACTCGACATGAATGTTTTCAAGTTAGCATGTACGGAGGGTGAAAGAAAGTCCTTTACTTATCTTGGACGTTGTGTTTCGAATAAAAATATTCTCATCTTTTCTTAACCATATTGCTTGTTCTTGTTATATAGAATCTTCCCCTATATTTATATAGATTTGGAATTTAAGCATGTATCAACCATATACTCATATCTTTCACGACCTTAGAAAAAATTGTGTAGAGTACTGGTTTTATGATCCACGATTATCAAACCATGTCAAATACAGATTTAATTTCATACCTTATGAGTTTTGAAAAAAACTAGCATTACTATTGCATGGCCTCAAAAATACTCCCAAAACCGTTGACATTGTTTTCGACAAAGTAACCAATCTGATTAATGATTTAATTGAAATCATGGAGAGAGATCGCGCCGAGTTTGTAACTGAAAAGTGTTTCTATAATGTCGTAAGAAAAATTGAATGGAGTCTTCAAAGATTGATGGAGTTTGATCAGCAAAATGCATCCAAATATGGAGATCTTTCGACAAAAGTTGGTAAGTTTATCTACCACGCAACCAGCCGCCCATAACAACAACAACAACAACAACAACAACAACAATAACAACAACAACAACAACAACAATAGCAATAACATAAACTCTATAGCTTAAAGGGTTCTCTCAAATAGCGGGAAAAGTGGTCGAAATGTCAAATGTAAACATCACCAGACACCGTCTTTTTCAATCATTTGTTTACATTGATATCGCCTAAAGACCATTGGAAAGTATATATCACTTTGGGCTAGTGGTTCAAATTTGGCCAAGGTCGATCCAGGCTTAAAACTAATTTAACCAAGCTTGAGGTGACCCGATCGGTGGGATCATCAAGTCGGCTCTGATCATCTACACCCTTACTTTTAGCTACGGATTTTGGCACATTGATCAATGATAGGGGAGTGGATCAAGTTCGATGCTAGTTTCAGATGATAAGCACATCGAATTTTATTTTTACTTATAGAAAACCATTAATTTATTCAAACAAATGATCGTGACGACTCTGACGAGAGAGGATATAACAATACAAAAATAATACTTAAAACCCAATAAGCAACCAACTAAACAAGGCAAATCGTTGTGCGATGTTCAACAATCTTTTTTTTTTTTTTTTTGGTACAGGAGGTTGATTCCCCCTGGACGTTCAACAATCTTAAAATATAATTCTGAATATAATTCACCCACGTTACGTTACTAAACGAGATATAAAAACAATTATAAAACGTGCACACGATCTTACAACTTACTAATAATAATAATAATATTTAGATTAGAATAAGGCATGCAAAAACTGAAGTTCGAAATAGAGAGGACATAACTGTCGAGAAAGAGCGGAGTGAATAGTTTTTATTGTAACACCCTTATATACATAAAACAGTCAATAAAATTACTCAACCCTATAAATGTGGAGTAGTTATTATCCCATATAATACGTCTATTGTACAACTTTATTTTAGAATTTGTGTTATTTATATGGACACTATATTATAATATCGATTTTTAGACTTTGTGTAGGATTAGAGTTGAATTTTGTACTAGGTTTATTACTTCCTTAAGTCATGCGGGTCGGGCCGTCGGGCTTATTTTGCTAGACCGAATTTGACTCTTTTGAGGAAGAGGGTCGGGTTGAGCTGTGATAGTTAAATCTTAATTTGGGTCCGCTTGTTGGTTATAAAGATATAAACAAGAAAAAATCTCGACCTGATCCTGAGCTTTGTTTGAGACGTGCAGGGGTTGGCGTTGGAGGGCCGAATCGAGGCTCCCTAAAAGAGGCCCTAAAAGCGGATCGGGTTGAATTAGCCCGCATAGTTGACATGCACTACTTAAATAAATGGAGCAGAAGGAGTATAATTTTGATCGTTATAAGGGTAGTGTTGTGACTATCGTGTCTTGTCTTGTGCTCAATCTATCAATTTGGTCCGACTAGGTAATGGCTCGTAGGATTGACGTGTCGGAACGTGTCTGATTTTTTACCTAAAGCATTTCGGCTAGCGTGTTGGTCCAAACGCCCTTCGTGCAACTCGATTATGAAAGTTCTTATTATTGTTGAAGATATGCTCCAAAATTAGTGTGTTAGTAGTTTAGTGGTAGATTACAAAATAAAGATCATGCGTCTAATTAGTGGAGGTCATGTAGTTAGTGGGTTGTTTAATTAGTGAAGTTAAGAGTATGTAGCTCTTATATAAGGAGATTAGAATGTTAATGATAATTTGAGCAAGTTAAGCATGACTTTTCCCTTTTCTCTCTTAATTTATTCCCCTTAAAAATTCTACATGGTATCAGAGCTATCTTAAGTCGAGAAGGTTGACACAATAGTCACCTTCACTTAAGTAGCTAGGTTCGATTCGAAAATGGGGCGACACAAACAAAATAAAAATATATGGTGAGAAAAGTGTCAAAGACATAATTGAAAAAAAATGGTGAGAAGTGCACCATGGGTAGATAGAGATAAATACTCTATCATAGTTTGTAGAGAGAAGTGATCTACGATAGTGTGTGTGGAGAGAAGTGCTCCACAAGAAGAAAGTTGGTGACAAGGGCATCAACAAGAAGGTGATGAGAAGTGCGTCACAATGTGAAGATAAGTGCTTCACAAGTTTGTTCATAGAGACAAAATTAAAGAGCTATGTGAAACGGTGAAAGTGAAAAGGAGTCCAAGCAAAGAGGTTTTGCAACTTAGTCTTAAAAGAAGACTAAAATTGAAGTTTGGGTGTGTAGCTCAAATGTGTTTAAGGTCATAGAACCCTTGTATGAAGTTGGTGTGGAGCCAACATGTGCGGTTGCGAAAAGGATTGCATACCGTTTGAAAAGGTATTTTTAATCATCAATGAAATATATGGAAAAATGCGAAGACATGATGTTTCGTACGTAGAGTTACGACAAGGGACCTATTGGTATACTCACACAAATTTTGGATCAAAGGGGTGTGTTGGAGTTAGTGACCAAAATTAGTGTGCTAGTGGTAGTTTACAAAATAAGAACATGGGTCACATTTGTGAAAGTCATGTAATTAGTGGATAGCTAAACATGTGTTAGTGGGTAGTTTAGCTAGGTTATGTAAGTAATTTACATAATAACATGTACGTATATTCTACTAACAACATGAATATACGATAAATAAAGTGCGGAAGCAATAAAGAGGAGCACGAAATAACCTCCAGCCATTGCGATTGGGATTCCTGAACAGCTTTTGTAAACCCAAATATAAACCCGTCTCCTTATTCCGATTACAGTTTCAGCCCTTCTTCTCAATATTAGATGGTGTATTATTTCTTAAGAGAGAATAGGAATGATGACCTTTTTAATCAGATTGTTATTTGCTTAAATACACTCTTAACCATCAAGGAGTGTTAAACGTGATTGAAGTGGACACTTAAAAGTAGGAGAGTCAATAGTCAGTTACCTTGTACATAGGAAACTGTTTACTTAATGGGTCAAATCTGTTTTTCATAAATATCTCAATATATTAATATAATATTAATATGATATCTTCATTTAATTTATAAAGAGTCCTACATAACCAACTTTAAAATCACGAAAATAGGTATTGTTGCCTAATTTTTTATATAGAGAGTACTGTTTTTGTTTAAAAATAGTGGCGTCGTGTATATAAGGCGCGCATTTGCGTTGCACCTCATTTCCATGGGCCCTCATCGCCTCATTACCCCACACGCCTTTTAAAACTAAGATATTTTAAGAAATTAATGCTTAGTATCCATTGGTTGACAGCTAGTCAGAAAGACAACATAAATGGGTGGAGGGAGTATATAGTTCGGTTTTGCATGAATTTTATAGTTTGCCTTACGGTGACTGATTCCGATGAGGTTATGTCGCGTAATCACTATTATAATTCTCCATATGACGTCAAATGTAAAGACAAGCAGAGGAGTGTAAATTACATAAAATTGTTGGTGGCCTTATGCAAAAAACCACAACGAAATACTCCGTACTATATTGTTGGATCTGTTTTCCAGATTACTTGAATTAGTGCAATAATGGCTGCATTTGGTATGGGTGCGTAAACTATTTGCTCCGTACATTATGAGGTGTAGTAGGTCGAAATGTTAGTATTGTCTGATGTGTAACCTCTTAATACTCTAGTTTCTATGATTATATTCTATCAAGCTTTTCATAGCGTTAATACTTTGCTTCTCTTCACGTAGGAGGAAATTCATGAGCTGCTTTTAAGTTTCGCTGAAGCTGGAGCTAATGTAGTCAGACTTAAAGGTGGTGATCCTCTTGTAAGTTTCTTCCTAATTCATTGATCTCCGTACTTTGCCTTGACTTGAAAATTGTACGTCAATTTTGATATCGTGGCTTTTTATCAGATATTCGGACGGGGTGGAGAGGAAATGGATTTTTTGCAGCAGAAGGGTATTCAAGTCAAAGTTGTTCCAGGTATCTCATTCACTGGCAGCCCTTCTTTTTTCGTCTTCTTTTATTTTTCTTGTTGAGTCTTTTATCCCCAAGCTTTGGCTATTGTTCGCGTTTCATATGCTTTTTCTATGTGCTTTCGATTTTTTTACTAGTGCTGATGCGCTTGACTAACTGTCATATTGCACTACAATAATAGCTTGCCTGAAATGAGGTCATAAGGTGGAGAAATGGAAATGACTTTTATGTGTAGCTCTTATGAAATGCACCACTTTTATTCTCATTGTAATGCCTCCACTCCACCTGTACTTGTTTGATTTTCTTTTTTAATTTCATGCTATCTAATATCCGTTGATCACGGAGCAAATGACAATTGGTGGT
Source organism: Gypsophila paniculata (assembly GCA_032274805.1). Lineage (NCBI taxonomy): Eukaryota > Viridiplantae > Streptophyta > Magnoliopsida > Caryophyllales > Caryophyllaceae > Gypsophila > Gypsophila paniculata. Next base: position 4,014 of record JAUEKU010184133.1, on the reverse strand, counting down.
AATAAATAACTAAAATACTCTGCATTCATGAAGAGAACCACATGTTTGGCAGCAGAGTTCTATTACTATGGACACACAATTCTCGTTACTATTCTGTATCTTATACTCCCTCCGTTCAATTTCAACTTGTGCATGATGTAAATGCACAAGTTTTTAGTAACCTCTTTCCAAACAAGACGGCAGTGACTGATAAAAAAATGTATTCCTTGTCAGGTATAACTGCTGCGTCTGGTATAGCAGCAGAGCTAGGAATTCCATTGACCCACAGAGGCGTTTCTATCAGTGTGAGGTATCTCACTGGGCATTCAAGGAAAGGAGGAACAGACCCGTTGTATGTTGCCGAAAATGCTGCCGATCCTGACTCTACCTTAGTGGTGTATATGGGTTTGTCAACGCTACCTTCTCTAGCCCAAAAATTAATGCAACATGGCTTGCCAGCCAACACTCCTGCTGTTGCTGTTGAAAGAGGGACGACTCCTCAACAGCGAATGGTAATAATTTTTAATTTTTTGAGCCTCTCTACTGTTTTGATTTTTTCTCCCGTCATGTAGACATACAATAGAAAAGATTTCAGGACATCATTAACGCTATTGACATCCACAAATAGTTCAGACTTCAGAGGTTTAAAATTATTGGCAGAGGTGCGGGGGTGAGGGCATGTTGCTTGAGCATGTTGACATACAGTTATGATAACACTTTCATCCGATGTGAGAGAGAGATTTGCTGCTGTTTGTTTTTAAGGGTAAACTGATGTAACTTGACCATTAATAGTTCACAAAATCTGTCACATGTCATCTATAAATTTTTTATTTGTTCTTCATATTATCATTTGATGTGTTAATGATGGGAAGATCGATGTCTAGATGACACTCTAAGCTGAAGTTTTGACTGAGTTGAGAGTTAGGCTTTGGATGTTACCTTTCTAAACTGAATAATTTACATTGGCTGTCATCATTCATACTGTAACCCAAGGCAGGACTTTTGAGATGTCTGTGTGGACAAGAAGTTAATCACTTTAGTGTTGATGGTATTGTGGAGGTTTTTGCGGTACAGAGTTACTGGAGTAGTATAAAACTTTGGGGTGTGTCTGTTTTTTAAAATTAGATTTGTGTACTTTGCTACCAACAAACTGGATATCAAGCTTAGCGTATCGGCCTTACATCTGAATCTTTGATTTTTTGGTTCATTTAGAACAGAATTTATTCTTGTTTTGTTCTTTACTTACATATTGGCTCTTTTCATTGACTCTTTTTCCGTGTTCTCCTTTTTCATTGTTTTATGTTAGCCAACCCAAATTATCTAGGGATTAGGGCTATGTTGTTTCCGTATTAATTTAGAAAAATGGGATTGCTTGTATTTCTGATCCATTGATTCCGAAGAGCGAAGAATGATTGTAACTGTGGATTCTATTGAGCAGGTATTTGCTGAGCTGAAGGATCTTGCTGAGAAAATTGGTCATGCTGGATTAGTATCACCAACACTTATCATTATCGGGAAGGTTGTGGCTCTCTCACCATTGTGGACGCTGTCCTGTGACGAAATATCTGAGGTTTTGGAGGCAAGGTAGAGACTATGTACAGCTCGACAGATAACGAGAGCAAAAGAACATACCAGAACAGTCTTGTCACTTCTTCATGTGATTCGAAAGGACTGAAGGCGTTTTGGTTGGTTGGCAGTTGTTATTGCCTTAGTGAGGAGTTAGTTATTTGCAATCACATTCATGGGGCCGTTTCGGAACTGCAATATATGATGTCCCAGTCTGATGGAGGACGTCAGAAATTCGTTGTTTGGCCAAGCGTCGCCATTCTTCTCTGTGCTTTGTCTTATGTATGCATTCGCGTGGATGCGTCGGCTTATGGAGTTTATGCTGTATGCTCTGATGAAAACAGAGAAACGTTGTGATTTGTGAGTACAGTATTTGTATAGCTCCATGCTGTGATCAGGAATTCTCCTTGTATTGTATTAACTGTAGACTGTTACTGTTCTTTTTCTTTTCTTTTTTTGGGTGTTCTTTTTTCTTGTTACTTTATTAATTTTTTAATTTAACTGATTCTATTATATGGCATTTCTGGGAATGTCCGTGGTCTAAGAAATTGGTTGTAACTGCTGTATGATAAGTAATTATCACTCTCTCCATTCTATTCTTTTCTTCCCATTTGATTTTGGCATAATAAGTAAGAAAGTGGATTGCGTGGATGTGATTGAAGGAAAAATAAAGAGTCTGTTGATAAAGTAAATTGTGTGGATGAAATTGGTTTAAAATTGACAAAAATAAAAATGAAAAAAAAATCATTAAATTATTTTTAAGGAAAGTGGAAAAAAAAAATAGTGAAATGGAAGGAGTACTATTAATTAGAGGTGATCATTTGCATACTTGGGCTGAGCTTGCCACAACAAAAAGTGTTCAACGGGCTCAAATTTCACGCCCAAGCTCGCATGAGCGGGCCAAGGATGGTTGTCCAAACCCGCCCAATTTAAATTGCAGGCTTACTCGCGGGCTTGCGGGCCTTAAACCATTTTTTTCTTAGAATTAAAATGTACCACCATAGAAAATAAGTGCGGGTGACAAAGTATAAATAGTTTCTATCATTCTCATTAAACCTAACGTGGGATCATAAAGCATATTTTTCAATTACACATGATGATTTTATAAAGTTAGTTTTGTAAGATTTTTTTAAAAGCTTGATAGTTTTGTAAATAATTTTGTAGAGAATAATACATGAGCTTGATTTTTTAGTGGGCTTGATAGTTTTGTAATATTTGGACGTAATAGTTTTGTGGATTATTATAATTTTATAAAGTTCATAGTTTCGCGGGCTTAGCGGGCCGCCGATGGACTTTTAAGCTAAGCCCGTACCAGCCCATTTATTTAGAGTGCCTAGTTTTGCTTGTTTGTTAACCGCCCATTTGTGAAATTCTTGTGTCCAAGCCCATTTATTTAGCGGGCCGGGTGGGCCGGGCTTACGGGCCTACCCGCCCATGAACAGCTCTACTATTAATCATGAAATGATCTTTCAGATTTCCACTCACAGCTTTGTTGCTCCCCACTTTATGCATAAAACAAGATTTTTTATTTTAAGGATTGCTATAGACCTTTTTCCTTTACTCTCTCATAAGCGATTAAATTAATTTAGCTCTCGTGCAAAAGTACGGTTAATTAAATTTTATTTTTTTTTTGTTTAGAAAAAAAATCATTTGAATTTTGAAATAAAATTGATCAATATATTGATTATATAAAATATTTGTCTCTATGTTGATTAAAAAAATATTATAATTATTGTATTAAAATAATTTTTTTATATAAATAACAACAATATTGTACTATGAATGCACTTCACATTATTATTATTATTATTATTATTATTATTATTATTATTGTTACCATCATCATCATCATCATCATCATCACTGTTATTATTATTGATATTATTATTTTTATTATTATTTCTTTTTTTTTTTAAGTGAAAACTTTATTAAATGATGAAAAAGAAAAGTTTACAAGAAATTGGTGGGCAGCAGAGATACTATTTGGGCCCCCACGCCTTTTGCAATACTAAAACAGATCTGAGCAAAAATATGAGCAACAGTGTGCCTCCCGACATCCTAAGACACCGAGGTTCTCTGAATCATTAGCAGCACCAATCTCTAACTCCCCCCAGCGAAGAGAAGGAGAAGGATAAGAAACCATATCCCCGCGCCTCACACAAGTCCTTATACTTGGCACATTTCCGCCGAGCAGCAGTAACCACAACCCGTCCAGGGGCATAGTCAGTCATAGCAGACGGGGTCAAGAGGGAAGATGAAAAGCAAAGTAAACCTAGGCCTTTGAAGTGACAGTAAAACTAACGTAAAGTCAAAAGATGAGATTAAAAGTGTCTAATACTATTCTAAAACAAGGCTTAACTAGTGTTGGTGCCCGTCCGACGGTCGGACGACCTATATATATTTTGCAAAATGTTACTTATTTGAAATTAATTTTATTTAATGAATTTGTTTCTATTATGTATCAACGAA
>JAUEKU010184122.1:0-10133 GCA_032274805.1 Gypsophila paniculata | reverse complement strand
ACATATATAATTTACTGAAACGAAGTGAATTGAATTGAATTGAATTGTGGTTTGACTTTAATTTTTTTTTTTGTAAAAAAAAAAAAAGGAAAGAAGTTACAATTGATAGCAATTTGTGTTGAGGAAAGTAAGGTTTTAGAGATTAATTTGTTAGTTGAATTTGATGTGATGGGGGTAAGTCTTGTGAAAGACCGTCTTTTAGTTTCAAAGGGTAAGACCGATAATAAATGGGGGGAATATTAAGTAGGAGTAACTAGTTAGAGAGAAAAAAAAGTAAATGGTCATTGTGAAAGATCGTCTTTTTTGAAACTTTGTGTGATGTTTGAGCCTTGTGATGCTCATGTTGAATAAATGTAGGTGTTGTGCTGATCTCATGGTTCAAAATGTGGGTCGTTTTTGTTTCTCGAGTTAAGCCTGATTGTTGATTTTATAATAATGTACTTTGACTAAGATTAATGTTCATAAGAATATATTTGTCGTAGTATTTGTTCATTTGAGCGATTGTAGAGACTTAAGGGTCTTGGAATGTGAGAATGATTTATTTTTTTGAAGCAGAGGTCTTTTACGAGACTTTGAGTGATGTTTGAGCCTTGTGAGTTGTGAGGCTCATGTTAAATAAATGTAGGTGTTGCCCTGATCTCACGGTTCCAGATGTAGGTTGTTTTTGTTTTTCGAGTTAAGCTTAATTGTAAACTTTTATAATAATGTACTTTGACTAAAATCAATGTTCGTAATAATATATGTGTCATAATATTTGTTCATTTAAGCGATTGTAGAGACTTAGATGTCTTGAAATGTGAGAATGACTTATATTTCGAAGCAGAAGGTCGTAATAGTTCACAAGCAAGATTGTTGTCGTGCTGAAAATTTCGTGATTGTAAAGTATTGTACGATCTGTAGAGTCGTAGAGTTTGCTTTTAGGTCGATAGAGTTTGAACAATTTGGCCTCTTTAGTGGGTTACAATTAAATGACTTCTGCTTTGTAAGAATCAACCAATTGCCCATGGGTTAAACTTTTCCCACTTGAGTCGGTTGTATGGTAGCCTTTGATGTATCTGAAACTGGTGTGAGATGAGTACTGTTCGTTGTTGAATCATGTTGGTTTACTCAAAACTAGCTTTATTAAGTTATGGATCATCCTAACTACCAATTCATTTACTGAAGTTGGTTTGTGCGATTGTACCGAGGAGTGTTCCTGTGGTTTCGTTCAGACTTCAGAATGATGGAGTATTTCCGTTAGATAACCAATACCGTAGTGCAATACCCCAAGTGAAAATGATGTGATAAAATTCTGGATTGAATCTGTACGAGAACTCTAGAAGGCTTACTTTGGCTTACTGGATGTCAAACAGGTGCACTTCTCGTGGTCGTCAGTAATGCTCCAAATTTGAAAATGCTTGGGCTGTTACAGGTGATCCACTTCATTAACTGTCTCGTACTAACCAAAACATATCATTATCCGATTTAGTTGCTCGTCCTTCGTACTCGATCAGTCAAATTAGTGCGATAATTGAAGGCATTTCGTGTGTGTTTTCTTCTTATATGCCTGAAGCTTCCGTTTGCTTCTGTAGGGCTTTGCTGCTGGTCTTATGCTTAGCATATCATTCCTTGATTTGGCTCACAACGCTATAAATTCGATTGGCTTTTTGAAAGGAAACCTTTGGGTAAGTTACTTTCACGAGGGTTATTTCCCGAAAATATAGTTGAACCGACGTGTTGACCACTTAGGTACACATACTATAGTTCTTCGCAGGTGTCATATTCTTTGCAATCATCGCGAACTTCATCCCTGAACCAACGCTTGCTCCTACTCCAGAAGTTAAAAGCAAAAAGGTCGCTTCATTTTTCCTTCTTCATGAACTGACAACTAAAGTGCGTAAAGGTCTGACATTATTCTGCTGGTTAGCAGACAAATGGACATGCTAAGGGCAAGGATATCATGAAAAAACATCGACGACAAGTTATGTACAGTGGAATTATTACAGCCATTGGTACATTCACTTTTGATAATCTCCTTCTCTTGACATAGTTTCAGATACTCCTTCAACCCCTGTCTACGATTATAGAGCTTATAAGATTCCTAATATGTTTTAGGTATAAGCTTACACAATTTTCCAGAAGGCATGGCAGTTTTTCTCGGGTCCATGAAGGTATACGAAAGCTATATTGATACTTATTTCGTTCATGCATTGCTTTCATCCTGTACTATGTACGTCAGTAGAACTCATGTGGCTTATCATGTACGGAATACATTGTTTGACTGTCATGAATGGCGCTCTTGGTCTCTATATAGTGTCGTACGGAGTAGTAAGTATTGCCTGCTGAATACACTTCTAAAGTACATAGTCTTGAAATAGGTTCCATATCAAGTTTCTTCGGACATGCATTATACTGATGCATTATGACTTGGCATGCTTCTATTAACATCGTTCATTTTAGTCTTTTGTATTCTACGATTGTCTTATATGATCCCTTTCTAAATTGTGATGTCTTTTGTATTCTACATATTCTGCATTGATTGTGGTGTTCTCGCACTGTTTTTGCATTTCTCTATGAGCCAGCATCTAGGATGTGGGTGACTAAGTGCTCGTTTTTTTTTTGTTCTCTTCTCATCATCACCAGGGTCTTCGGGTGGGACTCAATTTGGCTCTGGCTATTGCTTTGCACAACATTCCTGAGGTATTCATATATTGTATGCATTGCGATAAGTGATTGATGCCGGACTATGTTCATCTATTGTGCATCAAGATAAATAGTTAATGGATTTTACCTTATCGGTGTCTCCTATTTTGTTTAACAGGGCGTTGCAGTTGCTCTTCCAGTATACTTCGCAACACAAAGGTATACATTTTCGTCCTTTCGATCAAATGGAAAAAATTTGAAAAGACATGAGAATGGTGTAGAAAAGCTGTGCATAAGTTCGACCACACAAGAATAAGATTTGTCTCGCCTTATTTTCAAAACCTTGTTTGAGAAGTTCCGTTGGCCATACCCAGACGTTGTTGATAGCCATGTTTGGCAGTCCTATTCTATCTGGATTATAGACCGATATAAGTTGTATGTTAATGTACTATGACATCGCAGGTTGTTATGTGATTGCTGCAATAGGGTCTAGTTTTTAAATTTCTTATATTTAACACGACAAAATATGTCTGCTAATGTGCTGTAGCAAGTGGCAAGCGTTCAAGCTAGCTTCGCTCTCTGGTTTAGCTGAGCCCCTAGGTGTTATCATTGTTGGTAAGGCATCCACGCTTTCTTTAAAGTGAATTTTTTCCTTTGGAACTCGATATCCTAAGCACCTTCATATAAAACCCATACTCCAAACTGATGAAATCCTGTTCTCGTTAAATTCTGTGATGTAGCATACCTGTTCCCAAGCAGTTTGAACCCTGAGATTCTGGAGGGCCTTCTTGGAGCAGGTACGTAGTTGAACAAACTTGACGAAAAAATTCAGACATTGATGTATCTTGTACCTGTCTGATTGTTGTTTCGGTTTTGGCAGTTGGTGGAGTGATGGCATTCCTTACCTTGCATGAAATGCTGCCGTTGGCGTTTGATTATGCTGGTCAGAAACAAGCTGTCAAAGCGGTATTCTTTGGCATGGCTTTTATGTCCGCAAGGTAAATAAATTTGTCTCAAAGCTGTCAAGACGATTAACTTTTCTTATCGAGAAGTAGCCTACCATTAAAAGAATACTCCGTATACTATAATGCTAATGAAATTTGGATGAAGAGTAACTTCTCTTTGAAACATGAAACATTAAGATATGCGGAGTACTTAAAAAGTTTGCATACTTTATTCCCACACGGTGCAAATATACTTATTTTCGGTTCAACTGTGGTGGCATTGCAGTCTGTATTTTCTGGAAATAAGCCTACCAGCAGAGATGAGTTTGTAGCCGAAGCACGATGAAAGATGATACAAAGGCTCACTTCTGGATAAAAAAGAAAGAAGGCTGAGTTTCTCTCCGTCTCCAGTTATGACAGTCACACTTGTGCTCCTTATTGACTCTGTAACGAGGTTGGAAAACGCACCAAAATCATAGCAATACTACATTCGAAGTATACTGAATATGAATTTGTTATTAGCTTGTAGCCAGTGAACATTATTACAAAGTTTAATAAACTTGTAAATCATTCTATTTCCTAATAACTCTCTCTTAAAATACCCACCCCAACCCCGCAGCACCCCCAACCCGCGTCAATGCATGTTGTCCAAAAATGGTTTCCGAAACAGGCTGCCCAAAACGATTGAAGTGAGGATGTCTACCAAATCACCAAGAGCCATGAAAACATATGATTTGGTTTCGAATTAGAGAGTTTAGATAAAAGTAGGTTACGATCGAGTTTGATTGGATCAATTATGGAAAGAGTGATTGATCGCCGGAGATAAACTACGGGATAGCCACCTCCGGCGATCAAGCAGGCAAATAGTAGGGGCGGTGGGAGGAAGGGGGAGATTGTGGTTGATATGTGTGTTTATTTTTATGGTTTTTTTTATAGAGGGGCGGTCCGAGACAGGCTGCCCAAAATGATTGAAGTGAGGATGTCTGGTTGGTGTATGAGTTGGTTTTCCTTGATCCTCATCATCCTTTACTTTGCATGCATGTTAGGCTCTCTTCTTTTGGATTTAATTTCAGTTCAGTTAAGCTCTATTCAATTTAGTTCAGTTCAGTTCAGTTCCATTCAGTCATCAACTTATTTTTCATAATCTTATTAACGAATATTAAGTTTATTTATTAATATATATTATTCATACTATTTTATTATTATTATTATTATTATTATTATTATTATTATTATTATTATTATTATTATTATTATAATTATAAATTTTAATAAATAATAGGAAAATTTAACAAGAATAATCCATCCTATTGATGGTCTTCCATTAATAAACCAACCTTCATTTAATCCCAAAATAAACCCATCTATTAACCTCGTATTCCATTATTGAACTAGTTTGACCCATTACCTAAACAATCGGTAAATATTTTTTTCCTTCTCTTTTAACTATCCCTTACCTATTCTTATCCTCATTCTCAGATCCTTGTTCCCAAAACCACCACCATCGTCGCCAACTCACCTTTGGCCACCATAACTCGACCACCTCAAGACCAATAACCACTTACCATCTAACCCACTACCAACCACCTCTAGCTAACCCGTCAAAACATAAAGACAAATAAAAATGAAAACACCCGCCCTATCACTAACCACCTTTGTTGCGGCGGCGAGCATGGAGGAGGGAGAATGATATTGGATAGTTGCGGTAGTGGTGCGATGGTCTTGAAGCGAGCAACGATGGTGGTGGTGTTAGGAAGGAAGACAGTAAAGGAGTAAGGAGATATATTGTTGATAAATTGTTCATGATTTTGGGGTTGAGATAAGGGTCGAAGGGATATGAGAAGTGTCAAGTTAGAGGGATTGACAATAGTTCTCTTGATGGAAGAGGAGGCGGAGAAGGCGACGAGTTGAATGTGGTAGGAGTGGGGTGACGGTGATGGAGTAGTGGATAGTGGTGGTAGGGAAAAGTGAGGATGACGATATGATGGGGGAGATCGAGTAGGTATGGGTTGTTGAGTTTGTCAGTAGGGTGCGCGCTGGCTAGGTCGATTTGATAGTGGCGAAGAAGCTAGTTCGTTGGGTTGTTGGTGGTGCGATGGGGCAGAAGGTAGTGGTGTTTTTGCGGTGGTGGGGAAGCGGTGGTTTTGAGTGGTTCGTTTTTTCTTTTGTTTTAAGAGCTGTGGCTTTGGGTTCTAGAAGAAGATCAAAGATTAGGAAGAAGTTTGGTGTGGAAACCGAAAGTTGTAGGTTATTAAATATAAATTGTCGTTATAGATTAAGTGGGTATAATATTAGAAGAAGGGGTCAATAGGTTGGTTTATTTAGGGTTAAACGAATGATTGGTATATTTATAGAAGACCACCAATAGGTTGGTTTATTCACGTTAAATTTTCTTAAAAAAATAATTAATTTTGGTTAATTATAAATATTGGTATAATTTTTATAATTTTATAATTTATAAAATTTTAGTTATAATCAATATAAAAATGGTATAAACTATAATAAAGTATCCAACAAAAAAATGACACTTGTAGTGGGTTGATTGGTTCCTTATTTTTGCAGCGCCACAGGTCGAGCAATGATCTGTTGAAAGCTATTTTTTTTATTATTATTTAAGGGCACTATTACAAGTCCAACCATATTGCGACATGTGTACTAGGTTAGTGAAAATTTGCAGAGGTGCTCTGTCCACCGAGTTTGTAAGTAGGTTAGCAATTTTATTTTTGTTTTGATTTATTTTACCACTTTCTCTTTTAACCTACTTTCTCCACCTACCTTCAAACCTACCAATAAACTTGGTCTAAATCATGGTCATATGCAATAAAGTAGGTATCTAAGGAGTTGTCCCCCTCCCCCTTAAAATAAAGTTACGCATTGTAAATATTGAAATATAGGTGTGATAACTTGCACGTGATTTTGTTAGGAATTTAAGGCAAGAATGTAGGGGCCCACTACCTAGAGAAAAATACATAAAATAATAACTAAGTGTCTAGGTTAATAAATCTATATAAAGAATATTTGCAGATTTTTATCAAGTTAACTTTTACTTTGTATATCTCAAGGGTTTTAAATTATTACTGCAATTATAAAACGTCAAACTATCATATTACAGATTATTATTTAATTAATTTTCATTGTTAATTTTTTTAAAATAATTAAAAGAGAGTTATATTTGCAATTTTCATCGAAGAATTACGTAAGGACTAAGGAGCATATTGTGTCAAAATGATTGTTTTTCAGCCATATTAATCAAGATAAGTTACAAATCTTTTAATTTTTAAATAATTTCATAGTTTATTATGATGTATTGAATGTATATTTGAAATATTAAATAATCTTCATGATTTTATGATACTATTTTATTTCTCCATTTTTTTCTATGTAGTTTTGTGAATCTGAATTTTTAAAATTTATGTTCAATATAAGTAGTAGGTACAATAAGCAAACAAATAAATTTGTTGGGGTTTCTTAAACGTAAAGAACCAGGACGTCCTATCATTAAACGAATGAAGATAACATGCCAGAATTATCGGCCCTTATAGACGATAAACAGACATCTAAAACACCTTTAATGGAGCACGACGAACTTATTGTATTTCTTGAGCGTGACTTCGGGTTACGTCCACCAATGTATAGCGTATTTAAAATTAAAGCCTTATCAGCCTATATTGAAAAAAATTTCATATTCGATGCCTGATAATCATCGGCGTAGTTTTCAACATTCATGGTATAAAAAGTTAACTGATTGGTTTGAGTATTCACCTTCTAAAGATCCAGCGTTCTGTTTGTTGTGCTACTTATTTGAAAATAAACCTAATCCACTTACCAAAACATTTACTGTGAGTGGGTTTAGTAATTGGAAGAAGGTCAATGATGAAAAAAATGTCCATTTATTACTCATATTGGAGAAGTTCCTTGTTCAGCACATAATAACTCTGTGAAAGCTAAGATTGACCTTTTGAATGATCGAGGGCATCTCTGTCATGCATTTGTTGCACAAGAGGGAGAACAAATAAAGAGAAATAGACTTCGTCGTGAGACCTCATTTGATGTAGTGAGATTGTTAACCTTGCAATCTTGTCCGCTAAGAGGTCATGAAGAGTCAGAAAATTCAAATAATCAAGGAAACTTTCTTGAGTTTCAAAAATTTTTCGCTAGATATAATGAGAAAGTTTCAAAAGCCATAGAGCATGCTTCTTATAATGCTAAATATATAGCATCGTCAATTAATAAACAAATACTTCACATTATTTTTACTAAAGTCCGCAATTATATTCGAGATGTAATCGGTGATTCCAAGTTTGTGTTATCATAGATGAAGCTCGTGATGAGGCTAAAAGAGAGCAAATGGGTATAGTGTTAAGGTTTGTCGATAAAATTGGGTTAATTAGGGAGCGATTTTTTCACTTAGTACATGTAAGTAACACATCAAAAAAAGACTCTAAAAAATTAGTTGTCTTCTATTCTTTCTACACAATCTACTTTTTGAAAATATTCGTGGCCAAGGTTATGATGGTGCTAGTAATATGAAAGGGGAATGGAATGGACTCCAAGCTTTAATTATTGGGGAATTAATGCCCATATGCTTACTATGTTCATTGCTTTGCACATCGTCTGCAACTAGCATTGGTTGCTGCTTCCAGAGAGGTAAGTCAAATCCATCAATTTTTTTCAAATTTAAATTTATTATCAATATCATTACTGCTTCTCCAAAACAACATGATGAATTACAAGCGAGCAAAATAGTGGAGATTGAGTCCTTATTATCTAGTGGTGAGCTTCAAACGGGTAAGGAAGCTAATCAAATTGGTATATTAAAACGAGCTGGAGATACTCGTTGGGGCTCACACTTACAATCAATTCACGGTTTAATTAATATGTTTGATGCAACAATCTCAGTCTTGGAAGGCATAGTGGGTGATAAAGCATGTAATTCCTATCAACGTGGTGATGCCGATGTTGCCTTGAATCTAATAATTTCATACGAGTTTGTGTTTATTATTCATTTGATGAGAGAGTTATTGGAGATTACAGATATTCTTTGTCAAGCTTTACAAAAGAAATCTCAAGACATTGTTAATGCTATGAAGTTAGTCTCAACCACCAAATCACTTATTCAAAAGATGAGAGAAGATCGTTGGATAAGTTTTTTAGAGGGAGTGAACTCATTTTCCCATAAACATGATATTTTGGTGCCTGAAATGAATTCTCTCTATGTAGCTCGTAAAGGTCGAGCACGTCGTCAACAAGATCAAATCACAATTGAGCATCATTATCGTGTTGAAATCTTTTATGTTACAATTGATAAGCAATTACAAGAGTTGAATAGCAGGTTCAACGAGAGAGCTCTAGAGTTGCTACAACTTGTATCAGTGCTGGAACCAAAAGATGGATACAAAAATTATGATTGTGATCAAATTTGCTCCCTTGCAGAGAAATACTATCCAACAGATTTCACATCCCAAGAACGAATTCATTTACGTTATCAACTGCAACATTTTTTGTGTGAAGCAGAGGGTGATGATCCTAAGTTGAAAAATATATCAACTCTTCAAGAGCTTTGCCATTACTTAGCGGAGACAGGAAAATCAAGTGTGTATTTTCTTTTTGATAGGTTAATACGGCTTGTCTTAACTCTTCCAGTTTCCACAGCAACAACTGAAAGAGCCTTTTCCGCAATGAAAATTATGAAGACAAGGTTGCGTAACAAGATGGAAGATGATTTTCTTAATGATAGTTTAGTTATTTATATTGAAAGAGAAATTTCCAAATCTTTTAGTATAGATTCTATTATTGACGATTTCAAATTGCTCAAAGATCGTAAAGTTCTGTTTAATGTGTAGAATAATTTATTTATTGTTTTTAATAAAGTAGTGGCTATAAGCCTATAAACACATATATTTTCTTAATTTATTTGTTATTTTAGCGTTTTACGCAAGTGAATTTTAAGAAGCTAAATTTAATATGATATTAAAAAAAAATTACAATAAAAATTAGCATTATTTATTTTTGGCCCCCCTATGAAATCAGCCGAGATCCGCCACTGATGACACATACACATGTAAGTACGATTAGCAAATCGATAACGACTTAAAGATAATACCGAATTAAATTAGATCGTAATTAGATCGTAATTACCATGACAAATCACTGCAATCATCTCAACACGCACATCAAAAAGTATCATAATCAACTCCACTATGATAAATGAATATCTAAGGTTCCTTCAAATTTATATATTCTCCTTGATTTTTTGAGAGAGGAACACATAAACATGACAAATTTTAGATTTTTAATCAGGCTTGTTGTTTGATTTTTTGGGATTTCTTAAATTTAAGTAGTTTGTTTTTTAAGAGACTAGTTGGAACGCCGCGGCATCCAACTTTTATTTTTTGCGATAAAAGGGAAAATAAATAAATTAATTTTTGTAACATAATTGTTTTATTTAGAGTTCGGTTATAATGTACATGGAGTTCTATAGATTATCTAGTACATTACAGATATGCATTACAGTATATTACGTTTTACATATCGTAGTTTAGTTTTCATTTGTACATATCGTAGTTT
>JAUEKU010184111.1:0-10133 GCA_032274805.1 Gypsophila paniculata | reverse complement strand
ATCTTGAAAATATTATAAATGTTGAAATATACTTAAAGTTCATATTATTTAACAAAACTTCAGAAAACATAAGAAAATTTCAGAAAAAATAAGAAAACTTCAGAAAAAATAAGAAAATTTCAGAAAAAATAAGAAAATTCAGAAAAAATAAGAAAATTTCAGAAAAAATAAGAAAATTTCAGAAACTTATTAAAAACTTCTGAAAATTTCAGAAAACTTCAGAAATTTCAGACTTCAGACTAACGAAAAATTAAGACGAAGAGAACAGGTACTTATTGGAGTCAATGGTGATTATGTGGTGAATTTTATTTGTGATAAGTTACTAAATAATTTAAGTATAAGAGTCGCTCGATGTATATATATATATTGGGACATTGTGTCTTTTGTTTATTTTAATGTGAAATTCATTGGATGCGTAATATACTTTGAATGAGCCGGTTCGATGTAAAACATTCTCGATTTCTCATTTTTCTTTTTGACATTTTCACGTGTACATTATTGCCAATTGACATGTTACTATACACAAATTCTTACATTAAACTACCTTGTCGAGAGCATTTAAAGGAAAAAAAAACTAATAGAGATATTCAGCAGATCCATGCCATTCGTCCAACCAAACTTTTACATATATTTGTCTATAGTTCTTTCCACGATAAATGTCAAACGTTAAAAATTTGACAAATCAAATCAATATTACTTCGAAAATGGTCAATTAATATGACATGCAGATTTAATGTCTGATTTATTGAGTATTTAGTTGTTTGTGAAAACTCGTGGAACGATCACCCAAGTAGTCAAGGGTAGTAGCAGATGTCCTAATATTGCACCTGGAATTGGCATATCACATTTATTAGTCACCCAATTGCGAATATTGTTTAATCGTTGACATTATAGGCCACCAATTTAATTGGCTTCATATCTAGTAGTATTTGATTCACAATCATAAGTCATCTACTCGTATTAATTTGTTTGACCACATGAAACTCGCCCATTAAGGAGCTCGTGTTTCGCAACGCGATATCGTCATCCAGTAATGGGAGTAAGGCACACTCTTATTATCCTTCGTATGAGGACACGTTACGAGAGGAATGTAAATTTGGTTAGAAGCGGTTATTGAAATTTTTATTTCTAATTTCTCAAATACCACAACTTTATATGAAAACTTTTTACATGAACTTATTCTTACATTAATGAGACTGATAGATTTTGACTAATTTAGAAGATCTTAGTTGGTTTTTTTTTTAATTCTTTCGAGCTTAGCAGAATTAATTGAACTAAAGTAAGAATAAATTTATTTCAAGATTAGCTAAATTAAACTGAACAAAATTAAACGGAATCATATTGAATCGAATTGTGTTTCGAGTAACGGTAAAAATTCCTTGTGTTTTACTCCGTATATATTACATCAATTATCTGTCAGGAGTCGATTTTAATCGGGCCAGTATGGATATGGCTCAGTACTCTTTATTAATCGGGCTAAGGTCTACAAATATGGGCCCAAAGATATGCATAATCGTGCAGGCTATGGCCAGGCCCATGTTTCTGTAATAACGCTTTTTAACCAACTAGAAAACACATTTCATTGAAATGAGATTTTTCAATGTCTTAATATGTACTCGTAAAAGTTAACAAAATATCAATAACTTGAAAAATTATAATGAAAATTAGTAGATATATAATCGTTTTCTTTTCCATGTTATGAGCAAAACCTTATGTTCATCGAGTTGCTTTACTATAGGTAGAAATTTTATTTCAACCAACGATTTTATGAAAAATTTTACTCAGTTAATTTTAGTTTGTGCCTTAAAGTATACTCCCATAGTCCCATGTGTGTATATATATATATATATATATAATATAATTGATCTTAAACTTATTTGGACGACTCAAAATGATGGAAGAGCTAGTATGAGCTAAAAATGCACGTCCCCTTTGATTAACAAAATTTGGAAAGAAAGAGAGAGGAATCGACTGATACAAAGCGAATATCAAACAACGATAATTTTACTCATCAAGTAATTTAAAATTGAATAGATTATTAAATCCAAAAGTAGAATATAAAAAAAATGACAAGATTGAACAAAGCTAAGCTAATATAAGGAGCGCACAACCATACTATATTCACTTATCTTTCCTTAGACAAAAATTTACACCAAGGCTTCTTAGAAGAAGTGTGATTAATGGATCACTTGTCAACTAAAAAAAAAAAAAACTTAAATTAAAAAAAAAAAAAAATAACTATAAAAATAACCCATAAACAATTTTTGCTTGACGAACCCTTAAGCACCACAAAAAACATTGATTTTTCTTTTTTCGCCTTATGGCCTACGACCTAGGTGCATCTGACATTTCTACCAGGCCCTCCGTAATAAAAATAATTACCCCAAACATTATTAATACCTCCTCTAATATCGTAACAATTTGGATGATCAGCCAAAACCTTAAGGTTCGATAAGGGAATTAAGTTATTATCCCAATCAACTACTTGCAAATTTCTAAAATAAGAGGCCCTTCCAAACCCTTCCCTTGAAAAATGACCACTTCCCATTTGTGTTGAAGTGTGGAACCCTCCATCTCTTGAATTCACAACTTCACCTCCAAATTGAATCATACTTGCATGGTCACGTAGGTGTGTGAACAAATATGAGGGCCAGTACCCGACTAAGATCCCGGATCCAAATTCTAGCCACCAATTCCCGTGTTTTGGATCCTGTAACAGATTTAACAACTAAGTTTCAGTTCCAAAAATTTTTAATAAAAAATGAGAATCATATAAAATTTCAACCAGAACAAGATAAGCTCAAATAAATTCATATACATTTATTTAATAGCAATTAATTTTAGTTTGACAATCCGAGATTTAAGAGCCTATTAACACACTCCGTATTTAAGTTAAAAGTCAATTAATTTAGTGTTATATATATTTTTTTTATATCGCATTAAAATTTCATAAGATTAGATATTTTGAGTTTTACTCATTAATAAACTGATTTTATCATAAATTATGGTAAAATCGTAATTAAATAGCAATCTATTGAGGACATAAATAATGGATAATCATGCATGAATGCATGATAGTGGCCTAGTGCTAACTTAAGTACTTAAGTAAGGCATGTGCATGGTATCAATAACAATGCAAAGTTGGTGGAAAACAATGAAATTGAATTGAGTCGTGGAGACAAAGTTGTTTAGACTTGTAGGATCGCTACACACTCCTCATTAAAGTGCATTTTATTAAATTAAAATTGCTAAGCCCAAGGTATCATCGAAGAGATCTAGCTAGCAAAAATCATATAGAACTTAGATTAATTAATTTGGATGATGACTAATAATATACTTTACTTCCTACTCCATCCGTCCCAGTCAATTGTTAACGTTTGATATTTAAGGGGTCTATATATGATACAATTAGCTCTTATATTTTTATAAATTATAAAATTTTAATATAATGTACATCTAAGTGAGCATGTTATAATGACTTTTGTGTATTAAATTACTCTATATTTATTTTTATACTTCTTCATTTCTTGCATTTATTTTTATATCAAAACTGAAACGTTAACAATTCACTCGGACAGAGGGAGTATTAATTTAATTTAAATGTAGCTAGCAATATTTTATTAATAACTAGCCAGCATGCAAGTAACTTCGTGTCGGATAAGGTCGTCTAACGTTTAAGATTAGTCTTAGGTAAAATTACAACATGTCACATACAATAATTTTATAACTACTTTTATTTTATACCTTATTTATCGGTGTCGATCAATAGATGAGGTTAGTTAAAGAGAATAGAATCTTAAAAAGTCTTGAGAAATACACAATGCAAGGACGAACATATAAAGGTGACTTGGAGTGAAATATTACTATTAAGTGGTCGACATATAAAGTGCACGCGTGGACTGCAATTTTAAGTATCAAAATTGTTTCATTAGAAGATTTAGTCATGTTCCTTTGAAGGGCAAGTTTCCAAAATTAGGGGAATTGAAACATGTACGTCCACGCTCATTTTTTTTTTTTTTTTTTTGTGTACATCATAGCGTCTCACATTAAGATAGTGTATGATAAACTATATGAGCAGTCTCTCGACAGGATGTTATGAGATTAATTAATCTCTTTGATAATGGTTTTTATACCTATTTACGGGTGTAACGAACGAAAATCATTTTCTAATACTCATATAGCCGCAACAACAATGGCTTAGTCCTCTTAAATAATTTGATGTCGTCTAACATGTACTATCGATCCTTTTCTTTTTCCTTAAATCAAAAAGTAACTAAAAGTGACAATAATAAATTTACGAAACTGTATCTATAATATAAAGCTATATAAAAAAAGTTACCTTCCAAATTAACAAGCTGATATCAAATTGACCACCATGGTAAGAAGAAGTAGGAGAAATTGCGGCACCAATTGCAATTTTAGAATTAGTTTGCACAAATCCTGAACACAGCAAATTGTAGCACCCCGTTGCTTGGTACGCATCACTCTGCCATTTTACATTTTTGTACCAATTAATGTTACGTACTCCGACATATATTTATATTTCTAGTCTATTGAACTTTCTTCGTACAATATATAGCACGAAAAATAGAGAGATATGCAAATGATCGACTTACTGTCCAATAAGTGAAGAACCTAGGGTAGTTGTCTCCATAAAGCTCTGGGCTAACCTGTAAGAATAATGTACCATAATTAGCAAAGATTAAACTACAAATTCAGCCCTCTAATTAAGTTGTAAGAGTTAGTTGGGTGAGTAGTTAAGCAATAAATTCCACCATCTACACTCCTACTAGTAGTCTTGTACATACCATCTTCTAGCCCTTATTGCTAGTGATCCATTCATTGGCAAACCAAGCAAATTTTTGGATAAGTAGACGGTTTTATAAAATTATACTCGTAGCATCTATATATAAAGATATTACTTAGAGTGAAGGAAATGATATTACACAGTTCAATGTGAAAAAATGTATTCTCTCGACTAAATATAGGCTTTATTTTATTAAGGTTCTGCATCTTGCTCAATAATAAGAATGTAAATGAAATTTAAAAGTATCACTCGTACAACATTATCATCATAAATGTATAACGACCTTATTTAATTTAATGATTTACGTAACCTAAATAGACGATAAGAAAAAAAAAATACATGCCTGCCAACCAGCTTCAATGGTGTTAAGATCATCACCAAAAGAGCCAGAAATGACCCAAATCTGAGATAAGCTGAATTCATAGGGATTAGCCACTCTTGGTGACCACACATTTATGCTGGCCTTTGCTCCATAATATTGGTTCCCACTTACATATCCCACTGCATGCTGCATTTTCATACACATTAATATATTATCACCAGACACCATTGATTAAACTTTTTAAAGTAGTTTAATAATCTTTCTTATATAATTAATTATTGTTAATTACTTGCTAGAAAATCAATTTTGAATTCCATTTATATGTTTAATATATGATGATATTGGCTCCCCATACTAGAAATCTAAGTAACAATAATCTAATGTGTTGCAACAATTCAATCGCAGTTTATATTCTTATGAGAGGGTGATATGAGTTATTTTGCGTTATATATTGAGTAACATAAAAAGTTTTCTCGACAAATATTGGATTATTACTACTGAAATTATTAGGAACCACACATAATTACATATTGAATGCATATTTTGCAATGTCGGAAAAGAAGGGAGATCGATAAAATACATGACTTGTATTGTAAGAAAAAAATAATCAATAATCATCATTTATGTCTCACTCTTATCTTCCAAGCAAAGAAAAAACTATCATCACAACATTTAATGAGCAAAAAAAGTAACAAGATATGTTGAGGTCCATGTTCACTTCAGAGCAAGTATACTTGAAGTGTGAAATGATGAAATTTCAAAACTCACAAAGTCTAAAACAAAATTATACCGTCTTACATAATAATGTGTTAGACCATTATACTTGTTATATGCTAACAACTTATATTATTTAGGTACCCTTTACGACATTGTTTATTGTATGTTTTATACGAGTATATTACTTCTATAATACTCCCTCCGTCCTAGTGAATTGTTAACGTTTGATATTTGAGGGTATATACATAATACAATTAACCCTTATATTTTTGTGGATTTTACAATTTTTATATAATATACGTGTAAGTGAGCATGTTATAATGACCTTCCGTGTATTAAATTACTCTATGTTTGTTTTTATAATCATTCATTTCTTGCATTTGTTTTTGTATCAAAATTGAAACGTTAACAATTGACTGGGACAGATGAAGTATAAAACAATATTATAGGAGACGTATTCGACGTCAAAAATATAAACATCATGAAGGAAATGCAGAAAATGTCATCGAGAGAAATAAATAGGAGGGGGGTATAAATGTGACAAGTATGTGAAACCACATCAAATCAAATTAAGAAATCAAAGAGACTTGAGAATTGCTACAAGAAGCAAACTTACTAAGAACAATATTAGTAACATTTAATGGGTGACAAGTAAAATAACAACTACCTACCATTAATTTTTTCCCTTACCTTTCTTTGTCATAAAAATCAGTCCCTCAAAGTTGTTGCCAACTTCTCTGCTATTCATTTATGCTTTCTATTTTTCCTATATTTTTCCTTTCATTTCCGTTTTCTTAGAAGCGGGAATTATCCTATGAAATCGTCTCATATTCACGTATAAAAATCTATATTCAACTCTAAATTGTGTCATTCATTTTGAGTAACTCAATATAACTAATGTTATTTTTAACTTATGTCCAGTGAACACGTGATAAGATTATAATCAAACTACTTCGTAGAAGTATTGAATGTTTACATCATATGTAGGCAATTGAAATAGTATTAATTTACACCGTTACCGATGAGAATGTCATTAAATTGTTTTCCATTTCCGTATTCTTAACATGTTATCACAGTAAACATATATTATGAAATCCTAATTAACATTTTCCACAATTTGTTACTCAATCCGTAATAAATTTTTATACAAGTGGTGGTATAGTATTTATTTGATATGATGTAAGAGAGGTCTAAGGTCAATTCTGAAATCCCATACTGGGAATAAAATATTTATTCATACTTGATTCCAAAAAAAATTGATTGCTTTAAATATTTGGATACTAGTATACTACCCCCAAACTACAATGAGAATACAGAAGAAATATGTGTAGATGGTGACAAATTAAACTGGCATGTTCAGGTACTTTCTTTTTGTTCAATATATAAAATATAAATCCCAAGTATAAAATGGAAAATAGAAAATAAAGTTTATAACATTGTTAGAAGGACAATATAAATAAATAACATAAACTCTAAAAAAATGTCTTGAACAATATTCTGTGTAGGACTATTAAACTTTCACGGTAACATATGTGGTCATATCTTATACGGAGTATATCTTTTCGACAATCTTTTAGCGGAAGACGTGACTCGATAAAAAAAAAATCCAACAAATATGAATGAAATAATAGGGATTTTTTCCTAAGATTATTAAGGTTGATACTTTAATAATTTGCATTGTAAGTGAAAGGAGACAACTTCAAATTTAAAAACTTTAATGCACTCTTTCTCAGTTTCTTTTGACCCCTTTGTCTAGTGTGCACCAAATGAGACCTCCTGATCATAATGATGATCTTGTATCATACCCTTTGCTTTTGCTTTCTCTTTTTACCTTACAAATTTTAATTTCCTAAATTTATATTTTGAATTAATCGATACGAAGTAAGTATCAAATATCTTATGATGCGTATCATCTCTTGTGAAGCTCGTCTCAAATTAAATTAGATGAACTACTATTTAAACAAGAAAAATTACGCTAATATATGGCAGGTCCCACGATAATTTTATCGTGAAATTGCCTCACTATAAAAATGTACAATACCTTGTTAGATAATTTTAGTATCTTCTAATGTACTTAGATAACTTGAATAATCTTATTACTTCCACTTGTATATCAAATATACCATATTCCTTAACCGTAATTAATCAGGAAGGGTAATTCAAAGTAGTAAAAAAATTTCGAAAAATTACCTCATGATCAGTCCCAGAGGAGTCACGTCGAACAAATTTTCGGGGTTTTCGACCAAATCGTGAAATAGAATCAACTCTCATAACATCATCTTCACTAGTTCTTCTAATTGGAATGGTCCCAGGGGAACATGTTTCTCCTGTTAAATGCCATAATTGGAATGTTTCTTCAAACATTTTACTACTTCCTACTCTCTCTTGCCCATTTGGTCTTTCGGGTGGATCCTGTTATAGTATCGACAACGTTTTAATTAGTCCTAGAATGATTTTGAATCAGCTAACATGAACCGTCATTGTAATAATTAAAAAGAAGATGAAGTGTGTATAAGGGGAATGTAATAGTACATTAGTACATACCAATGGTTTTTGGCCTTTTAGCATAGGGTGGTCAAAGGCTAATTGTTGATCAATTGGAACACAATCAATAAGATCCCCATCTACACTCTGGAAAACAAAAAACAATTAGTCATACAAGGAAATTAGTTATGTAAATCAACGGTCTGATTCACCCAAACTTTTACGTTTAATTTATCTTATAAGGTGAAATGTTAAACAAATGCAACATAATTGGGAACTCAAAAGGTTGTAACCAATAATTGTATCATGTGTTACTATATGCCCATAATACATTTATATCAATATCAATGCCTTTTAATTTGAACAATATTTCTTCGTTTGGTAGCTAGGATTTTAAAACAATAGTACCATGCATATAATTTTTCATGGTTTTAAGTCTGGATTATGACAATTATTTCTATGATTTTAAATTAGGGTCATGACAACAATATCGGTTTTATAATAACATCGTTACCATGGTACTTATAAAGAGGCTCATGCTCAAAGCAAGACGATTTAACAAAAAAGCAAATAAGAAGAACACTAAAGTAAAAGTAAAGAATAATAAGGAAAGAATGTACATACTTGTATAGTTTTGAGAGGAGTTTTATTGATTTTACTAAGATGTTCTCTAACCCTTCTTAAATTATAAACTTCTTCACTTGGTCTAAAACTTTGACTATTACTTTCATTATTTGTTCCTTTGTCTTCAATGTCAAAAACCAAGGAAGAATGTGTAGGAAACACCAAAGAAGAAGATACAAGTAAAAATACTACAACACCACCACCAACATTTGGAATTATTGATGATGTTATTATTGTTGATAATGAAAAGATCTTGAATAAAAATTCCATAATAATGTTATAAGTATTATTATATATGCAATATTTGTTGTTACTCCTTTGTTTTTCCTTCAAATTTTGTACACATTCTTCTTGTTTTCTTCTTCTTCTTGATTTTCTTCTACATTGAATATGATAGTCTTCTTGTTTTTCTTGATTAACGTTGATATTACTTCTTGGGTGTTCCCATTGAAGCACACTTACCACCATTATTTCATTGAAAAGATTAATAAAATTTGAATGTTTTTATATAGTAAAACACTATTTCCAAGGGTTTGAATGAACAAAAATGACAAAATATGTGATGAATTAATAACTTTGCTTCTATTCTATGCTTCTATTCTTCTTATAATAATAAGATAGTAGGAGGTTTTTTTAGTAAGTTGTAGAGATAGAAAGAGAAGTAGTAAGAATTAAAGAGAGTACTAACTTATTAATTAAGTTTTGGAAATTAGATGGGATTTATTTCTAGAGCTCTACCCATGTGGAGGTGTGGTGGAGCTATTAATACTTGATGTGTTATGATCAAAACATGCTTATTTTTATACTTAATTGTTTCAAAAAATAAAATAATAATAACTATCACAATTAGTTAGTATTTCATAAGATGTAATAATCATATATATATTAATTCGATGTAGAAAAAGCCGATGTGGCGGCCTCTTATTCATTTGGATGATGTGTCGACGCCATATTAATTGTAACGATGTGTCACTCATACAACACACGACACTTTAGATTCAAAGCTTGCCCAAAAAGTGATTAGGGGTCGAATCGAACTCACAACCTTTAACATGAAGATAAACAACTTTGCCAACTAAGATGAATCAACTTTGTGCTTCTAATGAAAGAAACAAATAAATACTTTAGTTGGATCAACCACCCATTAGGACAATGAACTATCCAATATCATTAATTACA
>JAUEKU010184100.1:0-10134 GCA_032274805.1 Gypsophila paniculata | reverse complement strand
TAACCTTTAATTATCAAGTTCGACGATGTAAGAAATACGTAACAAATAATGCATGAAATGAACCGTAAGAACGTATGTGTATTCTTGGGTATTTTAGTCGAACGTAGTATGCAGAGGCGTAGTTGATACAAGGTAGCTGTATACGGGTAACCCTAGCACCCTCAGTATTGCTAGACTTATAATTGGTCATCCGGACCGGTTATATTTTGGAATTGGGTCACCCTTAGTATTGACCCTTTGTCGGGCCCGTATACGGTAATGGAAATACCATCCTACCCAGGGAGTCTGTTTGTAGGTAGTAATCGTGCTATTCACGATAGTGCGCAGATCGAATAGCGTTGCCCATACCGCAATGAAATGAGGTGTGTGCATACATTAGACAAGAGGTTCGATCACCTCTCTTACCTATCAATTTAGCAGTCTCAACGACTTGTCCGTCCGCCGTTTCGAGCCCCTCCAACTGTAACGCGGTACAGCTTCGCACTGTGCTGCTAGTTTCCGCCCTTTGTTGTTATTCCTCGTAGACTTACTAAGATTAAAGTATCCGGTCAGACCGGATAATAGTAAATGAGATGGAAACGTCTTGGTGTTCGGTAAGATCTACGAGTTGAATGGTTTTATCTATTTGGATGCTTATATGGGTATTCTATTTAGGTAAATGAGACCGTTCCGTAGACAGACTCATGAGATTGATGTGATCAATATGTTACTTGAAAATGATTTATAAAATAAAAGACTATTTTCATCTAATATTTTATTGAAGTAATGTTGTTCGTAGTGAATAACTGTTTGACTGTAACATGAGAATGTTATGTTATTATGTTGCTATGTTGACTGTAACATATGATGGTACAATGTATTGAAATGTTTGACTGTAACGTGAGAATGTGATGTTACAATGTATTGATATGTTTGATTGTAACATGAGTATGTTATGTTGTTATGTATTGCTATGTTTGACTGTAACATGTGATGTTACAATGTATTGATATGTATGACTGTAACGTGAGAAGGTGATGTTATTATGTTATAACATGTTTTGCTCTTTTACTGCATATTGAGAAATGTAATTTCATGATGATGTTTTACAATTCCTGTTTATTTAAGTGCGTATTAATATATTATGCATGATTACATATTTCGTGTTGTATGATTATATTCAGCACGATTATTGATAATGGGGATTTATACCAAACCTCTTTGGTTTAGAGGTACCTAGGAAAACTTTGTTAGTCACCATCGCGCTAAGCGGACACAGTTAGAGTTTATATGCAAGTACCCCATGGACTAACGCATATCAAGGAAGGGACAATTTACCGCTTTATGTTTTACTTTCCGAGAGATGTAATCCTAACTCTATAACTTTTTGCCAGAGTTGTATTCCATGAAACTCTACTTAAATTTGGGTCGTAATACACGACTCCTTTTTAAATATCACTTTTGGATTTGTTATATATAATGATTCGGTTTAATTAGACTTAATTATGATTTCGCCGTAGTTAATTAAAGTCACGAAAAACTCGGTTATTACAGATTCTTCAACGACATCTGCTAAATCTAGTTGGCTATCGGCATAATTAAAGTATATGTTGATAATATGTTGCGGGGGTACTTTTTTCAACTGTTCAAACAGATTAATGACATCAATTTCTAATTTTTTGAGTTCTAACCATTTTCGTCGAACCATCACTTTGAGATAGACCTGTTAAACGGGTCGGGCGGGTCAGGTTCGGGTTCGAGCTATACGGGTCGGGTCAAAATATAGGTCAGGTCAAATACGGGTTGGGTTATACGGGTCACGGGTCGTTGAGGGTCAGAATACGAGTCAGAAATAGTTTCTACCGCCTCATTTTTTTTATTAATTTTTAAGTCGAAAAAAATATTTTTTTAAAATTAAATCTTTATCTTTTTTTGGATTATTATTATATTCATTCTTACCATACTTATATTTAAACAATTATAAAAATGAATTGTTTTAATAATTATTTTATTATTAAATGATATAAAAGTTGGATAAAACTGAATATTTGATTATATTTGTAATTAAAAATATTAAAATTGATTACTTTCTAATTATTTTTCAAAAATGATATATATAAATATCAATATTTTAATAATTTTAATAACTTTTCGTTGTCACAACGGGTCGAACTGGTTGGGTCGGGTTTCAACCCTAAAATAACGGGTCATTTCGGGTTGGGGATTTTTCGGGTCGGGTCTTGGCCCTAAAAACGGGTCGGTTCGGGTTGGGTTTGCGGGTCGGGTCGAAATTTGACAGGTGTACTTTGAGATGATAATAACATACGATTATTTATGAACTTGTAATGAAAAAACAATGTCGAGTAATAAATTTGTTGTTACTTTATCGGCCATAGGACTAGCTACTAAAATTTGTTGCACAAGAACTTCTTCATCCTTTGCCAAAATTTGACATAGAAATCCGAGAGACGGATCTTTGATTAACATATTCCAGATTGCACCTTTTGTCATGATATTCTGTAACCTTGCATACAATTTAAGAATTTCTTCACTAATTTCATTGATTTTAGTTTAATGTTGCTGAATAGTTTGAGCTGCGATATACATGATGTTGTTAAGCAGATTAAAATTGTGGTAGAGAAAGAGAGTTAAATTGGGAGATAGGTTTTGCAGCTTTTTCTAGATGTTTCTGATAGAAGAATCAATTTTGGTTGAATTTTTAACCAAAATCTTATCTTCTACTACTACTACTACTACTACTACTACTACTACTACTACTATACATTAAAACGCCAAGCATATCATATAACTTCGACGACAAGGGGATCTTTTTATTTTGGGGTATTCCACCGTGTGCCCTCCAATTTTTTAAAATTCCACCATATACCTCTAATTTTCCTCTAAAAAACTTTGACCGCTTATAACTCTTAGATACAAGTTCCGAGTGTCCTATTTTTTTTCAAATTAATCGTCTTTTCGAGATCTTCGATTAAGGGAAAAAAAATTTCGCTTTTGAACTCGTATGTGGGAGTTATAGTCAGTCAAAGTTTATCCCGTCAAATGACTTTGACTGATCATAACTCCCTGTAACGAGTCCGAAAGCGATTTTTTTTAACACCAAATCAAAGATTTCGGAAAGACGATCAATTTGAAAAAAAAAATAGGACATTCGGAACTTGTATCTAAGAGTTATAAGCGGTCAAAGTTTTTTAGAGGAAAATCAGGGGTATGTGGTAGAATTTTCAAAAACTGAGGAACACACGGTGGAATATCCATTTCCTTTAAATTAAGAAAGTTTAAATAAGACCCATATATTAAAGAAAAGTTAGAAGCTGTGGTTTCAAAATTGTTCTCCTTTCATGAAGGTTTTCAGTTTTGATAATTTTTCTTGCACGGCAAAAAATCTAACGTCTAGTCACTCGGGTTCACTTCATTTACAGCATACTCTTCGTTTTCCAACGAATTCTATCGCGTCTCTCTCCTTTTGGCAAACTAATCTGCCAAAATAACTACTCCCTCCATTTCATTCATAGGCACCATAGGGATATGACACGAATTTTAAAAAAGTGGGAAAAAGTAAGAATATAATGGTATTTTCAAATAATATATAAGTTCAACTGGCACAAAAAAAATAATATGTAAATTATGTGTATGGAAAGTTATGAAAAAGTGGAATTATTTTGGTAATTTTTAATGAAAAAAAAAGATAATTTGGAAATGGGGTTAAATGAGTTTTGTCAAAAAAAGAAAGTAGGACTAAATGAATGAAATGAAGTATTACAAAGTATTTCTTTTTCAAACTTCACAGAAAATTTGTCTTCATATGGCTCACAAATTTATATAATCAGTAGAATTACTCCGTATAATAATTTTCATCTAATCGAACACATCATCATCAAGCAGCCCTAGAAACGGGCCAATTTAAATTGTATTTGCTAATTGAACTACCTCCATCTATGCAGAAAGGCAAAAACACATTCCAGTAAGCAACATTGACTACAACATTTTTACACGCACTCATTTCCGGCGTATTAATTTGTCCAACATCCCCAATAACATTTCCACTGCGCATGTCAATCATCTAATCCAAAACGATGGAGTTCAAACCCATTGAGCAACAGCCATACCATTTCACCTGTCGGCCATCTTTGCACCCTGGTCGAGCTTGGATCCGATGTCGGACAACCAATTTGCAAGGAAGGTCCCTCGGGTTTAGGCTTTGTGACATTTTAAGGATAGATTAAAGAAGAAAGAATCGTCGCTATATTATAGTGTTCTAAACACAGAACAAAAACATTACATTATTTCTAGGAAGATAATATTACAAGCTTTAAGACTAGGGCACCCTCGCCAAAATACCCATGTCCAAAATCTTGACATCCAGTGACTCATCTACTTTCACGATTCCATCGCTACTGTCTATACCAATCAATTTTCCGGTGGCCCCTCGTTGTGCACCTCCCATGATCTTGATTTTGTCCCCTTTACGAGGGGGAATCACTTCAATTTCATTCGGTAGAGCAGTGACTATCTCGCCGCTGCCAGTTTTTCCAAGAGCAACTCGGCAAGACCCATCCTGAAGGGGGAAGGACATAATAAATTTAATGTCGGTAGAAATGTGAGTGTGATCGTTGACACTAAGATCGACAGAAGATCGATCACGAAAGCATCATGTCTGCCCCTCTGGACAATTTTGTGGCATTTGCTTTCATAAATAAAATTAATAGTGTCACAACACTTGAGCCTCTTAATTGTGGAAACTGGGTAGTAGATGACACAAACAATGAACCATCGGTAGTATCTTACGCAAGATTACTATAACAACCACACTCCTAACAACTACAGTAACTAAACTCCCGGCAACAAAATCCCAAGAACAACCTTAATCCAAGGAAAGCAAGTACAGCATCAAATGTGAACTAAGAACATACCTGCAAGACCTCTTCAACAATTCCGATCATGGAATCATCGCCCGACTTGTGCACATTCACTAGTATGTCAGGCAAAAGCCACATTCCTTCATTCTCTCCACCTGCAAAAGCTCGCCTGTCTAAGTGTACTGAAATAAAACTGACTACTTAATGAGGCGCTATTAAACAGAAAATATACCTATCATGGGAGACATCATATCTAGGCCGACGCCTCCAGGAGTCATAGGTTGTCCACCAGGAGTGCCAGGCAAATATGCTGCAGAGCTGGGTGTCGTTGGCTGTCCCGGTGTTGATGGCAGGTAAGGGCTCGGAGCGTTGGCTGAAAATTAAAAATACAATCAATTTTGTGAAAGAGCATAACAAACACCAAGAGACAAATGTGGAAGACATACGATAAGCTGAACCACTATCTCTAGGAGTCCCAGCATCAACAAAATTGCCACCAGGAGTTGGTGCATCATATGTTCTTGAAGGAGGACTTCCAGGCTGGGGAAAAATAAAAGATATCAACCAAATCAGACAGCAGCTACTTTAACTTTGAGAGCAGTCTTAACAAAAATATTTACCCGATACTGAGGGCTAGTTCCCCAAGAAGCAGGATTGGCGTCGTCCCAATTATCCCTGATACGCAAGATATCAAATTACAGGAGGATAAGTGTGGAGCTAGAAAAACAAGCATAGTGTCTAGGACACTACCAACATGCACCACATACTGATAGGCGATGATCCTATTTGGATATGTGTAACAAGTGTGACAGCACAGATGGTTAAATGAGTAATTCCACCGACAAGAGAATGATTGATCCTAACTCGACGCGAGTTTAAACGACAATAGATTGGGGATAAAGCTCAATATAAATTACTAAGAAAAGCTAGGATTTTATTCAAGTTAGATGTCACGGATGTGAGACAAAAGAATAAGCCTTACCTAGCCGGGCTCATCGGTGCATAAGGATTCCACGCTCTGTCTCGCATGGGCGTTCTCATGCCATCATGAATTGGTGTGGCTACAAAAAGTAAAATGACAATGTTTAGAGTGTGTATATATTTCGGACAGAAGGTAATCAGCTGCTCATTTAGGTCCCAGGATACTAAAATCCCAATAAACATACCTGCACCTGCCGACTCTCGCATAGGAGTTCGTGAAGGATGCATAGGAGTTCGTGAAGGGTGCATAGGAGTTTCACTGCCCATACCATACCGAGATGTATCCCTGATAGAGAGAAGCCATGAGAGTCAAAGATCCACAAGAATACGAACTTGAATCAGAATAATCACAAGAGAAACCGTTACCTATAAGGAGTTGTCACTGTCACATTGTCTGATATATGACTTCTGTCGACTGAAAGAAACAAACAAGTTAGGTTGGCAACTTGGTAGCATAGGATGATCAAAATACCCAAAATACTTGCCTGTAACCTCCTTCATTTGAGACTCCAACTCAACTCGTACTGTTGAACCCTTGATATCCTTGACACGCCCTCGGTAACCTTTATATGGGCCAAGACGTATTTTTATCGTAGTTCCTATAAGAGCATCATGTACTCTGCCACCTCTATTAAATCTTCCTCCAACTGTTAAAAAAAATGAAAGAGAGTAACACTGATCAGGTTTGTTCACTTCAGATTTACGTACACATTATTCATATTACAAGTTAACAACGTAAAGTGGAAGAACTGACATTCTGATTGTGGACCTCTTGGTGGTAATCTTCCAGGAGAATGGGGAACTCGCTGAGGGGTTCTCAAAACTGATAACGGATCATTCTGAAGAAGAAAAACAAGTACAAGTGTATTAACAGGTATCCAACATGATCAAGGACAGACTCAGACGGATACACGGAATCAAAAGTGCACGTTGGGATAAGAAGAGATCAAGAAATCCACGTTCATGCAACTCAACTGAGAGCCTAGGACAAGGTGAAAGAATAGTCCCAAGCTACTGAACGGGTCATCTGTCTTCCAATATTAACGTGATATCTTTAACAGTCAGGCTTTATGATTTTATTTGTAGTTGCCTAGTGTAGAAATAGTGCAATAAAGTTACGAAGTTCATGCATATCACATATCCATAACTGAGAACCCAAATTCGCTCAACCGGCTACAAAATCGTGAATCGATACGAGTGTATTCTATCATAAAACTACACTTTATAAAGAGCACGTATCCGTAATACAGATCAGTTTCAGGCATACAGCATAATATGTAACCCGAAATATATTGGCAGTAGACGTTGGGTACTGGTTGAAGAGGGGAAATGTGGTCAGCTAATTATGATTTTTAGTAATGAGCAAGGAAGCCGGGAGAAGAAGATACAAAATTACTAGCAACATAGCAGCAGCAGTAGTCATTCTGGGGTGGGGGTGGGAGGAGGTGGGCAAATGTGTTCATGGGGTGATATTGTCGAACCCCCACCAAAGGCAAACCTAAGGGAACTAAACCCAGGAATGATGGGAGTCAGTTTTTGGGTAAAGGAGCAAGGACAATGGGGAGAAAAAAGATATAGAAACACTAAATAAGGAAGTCAAGATATGATATTTCGTCTCTTTTCCCTTGAAACTCCTACGCAAAAGCCTCCTAAAGTACCATTTAAAGGTAAATGTCGTAAACCTAACTAATTTGTAGTCAAATAATATACTGGTGACATGAAACCAATACTTTAGAAGTGCCCCGAGCGTCTTATCCATCATTGGTGTCTTAGGTAATATACCGTAGCTTTGTCAGGAGTCTTATGGGATGTAACTTAAGGTTTTCATTATCACTAGATTATTGTTGTCTGATGTTGTAATGACTGCTTATTCTGACAACTTTTAATTACATTATGTTTGTTTCAACCAAAAAAATACTCATGAAGCATTCTTTGATTCAGAAAGCAATGATCTAATAACCTTCATCCCTAATTGCATCAAGGAATGTTACAAATCATACCCATAAAGGGGAGAGTTCTTACCATTTTCTCCCTGCTCCCCCTCGAGCCACCAACCACCAAACAGGACTGAGACTTTGCACAGATAAATCCAGCATGCTCAAGATGATGGCGATCAAATATAAACAACACTCCTCTAAATATGTGCTCAACAGGACCTTGTTTTCCCTGCAAAACACGAGGGATATATATCAATGTATATAGAGCTCATATCATGGTAGCCCCACAATTACATTATGACCAGACAAAAATCCACATAGAACTAAATTTGTTCAAATGAAAAAGCCTTGAAAAACTAGGATAAAAATCAACATAAAACTAGTATTCGTCTCGCACCTTGCACGGGCCATCAAGAACTCTCACAACATCTTTAACAGCTACTGGGTTCTTTGATCGATCTTGGGCAACCAACTTCTTCTCAATTTTGGATTTAATTTCCCTCAACCTCACAAGAACCACCTCTGGTCGGTCAGGTACCCCTTTAAGCACCTGTTAGACAGGTTAATAATCCAAAGAGAAAAGTTGATGATAACTAAAGTTGATGATAACAAAAACTCACCTGAAAGGCTTCACTTTCCACACGTATAATAACACCAAAACTCATGTTGCTGCAAGGATGACAAGATACAATATATAAAGAATGACCGCATTTCAAGTTTGAACAATGGATCACTTGTTTGCGCAAATAATAGTAGATGACGGGAATGTCACCATCAACTAGTTAATTCACCTTGTTACTACAATCCAAATAGGGAAGGGGATGGGTACTGGGGCCCTAACCCCACCACCGTGGATTTTATTACTATTTTGTTAAACAAAAAAAAAGATAAAGAAAGAAAGTTTAGTGAAAGACATTCAGCTAAATTTGCTACCTTTTCAGACCCCGTCTAATTTAAGACATGTAATCTATTAAGTTTTAATCCTCAACACTCTAAATATCAACTTACTTCTCACACTCATTCACAACATACCAATCCCCAGCCCAATTCCTATGCCTACCCCAGATGCTCGGACTTCCAAATAACAGAGGTTAAACAGCCGAAAAGGATCACTGCGTAGAGCATAAAATAATAGAGCTCTTACTCTAAAAGTACAAGATCATGCAGTTCATAGTCCCCAATTTTGGTGACACCCGTAGTCACCTCTGAGCTTTCGACAACATGATCAGCAAACACTCGCAACTGCACATCATCGAACAAACAAAACGACACATATCTGAGCACGACCACTTAACAGAAAACAAAAACTATACAAAGAGCAGTCAGAGAACTATGAGAAACAACCATACATGTTCTTTAGTCGTATCAGACAGCAGTATTAGCACATGGCCATCAACCTTTACAACCATACCAGTTGCACCTTCATGGGAGCCAGAGACAACCTTCACATGATTCCCAGGCTCAAAATATTTGCATAGATCTTTCTCATTGATAGCGAGAGTTTTCTGCATAAAAAGGAGTGATGAACTATATCAGAATTTTGGAATACGTGACAGCACGTTCACCTTAACACTGAACTATTTTCCTTTACCGGGAGGCCCTTCTCATTCGGTCTAATGTGGACATTTCCGTCCTCAACCTTCTCGACCCATCCTTTTAGATTCTTCAGATCTCCCTTGATAATAATAACGGCATCACCCTTCATAAAATGCCCTTTCTTCCTACTCGAAAACAATGATGAGAAACTACCAATATCGCCATCACCCTCGCCAGGCTGCCGGAATTTTTCCAACTCATCTAAGGTGGGTTGAATATTTTGAGTGCTAAGTGACTTCATGGAGACATTTTTAATAAGAAACCCGTCTTTGAACATCATTCCGTTAATCGTCTCATGGTAATCTCCCGTCATAGGATCGCGTCTACGCTCAACACGAATGTGTAGTTCCCTGGAAAAAGCCAAGAGAAAAACGAACCGCAACTTAGCAACTCAATGGCAACTAGCTATGACAACAATCAAGTGATCAAGAGAAAAGGGTCCAACTAATACCTAGCCTCCTCTATGTTCATAAATCGAGGAGGAGGAACAAATCCTTTTTTCTTCACGAAATCTCTACCTTCCTGCAAGTAAAAAGACATGCACCAGTTAAGTACACCAGATTCAAAAAATGATGATGATAATAATAATAACAATAATAACAATAACAATAATAACAATAATAATAATAATAATAATAATAATTAATAATAATTAATAATAATTAATAATAATTAATAATAATAATTATTATTATTAATAATAATTAATAATAATGATAATAATTAATAATAATGATAATAATTAATAATAATAATTAATAATA
>JAUEKU010184089.1:0-10136 GCA_032274805.1 Gypsophila paniculata | reverse complement strand
TTTAAAAAAAGAATTGTCGTATTCGGAACTCGTAGTCACGAGTTTTGATCGGTCAAAGACTTTTTATAAAAAAAAAAAAAGGGCCATTTTGGGCAAAAATGCAAACCTCAGGTGGGAATTATCCCTATTAATTTGACAGTTTGGGCACGGTGGGTCATTTCCTCAAACCTCAGGGGCATTCTGTGCATAAACTTAAAAAAAAAGGACACCATGGGAATTAAGCCAAACCTCAGGGGCACCATGGGAATTT
Organism: Gypsophila paniculata; assembly: GCA_032274805.1. Classification (NCBI taxonomy): domain Eukaryota; kingdom Viridiplantae; phylum Streptophyta; class Magnoliopsida; order Caryophyllales; family Caryophyllaceae; genus Gypsophila; species Gypsophila paniculata. Next base: position 9,886 of record JAUEKU010184089.1, on the reverse strand, counting down.
TTCCAAAATAAAATCACACTGAACAAAGCTACATTCAACTTGAGAACCATAAAGTAGAGAACTTTATTTCTGTCAGGAAACGGCTAAGAGGAAAAAGGGTATCAGTACAAAACACGGGTTCAGAGTTGTAACACGTGCTATTTAGTGTATTTATGACAAGTGCTAAATGCGATCCTACAACGATTGAAACTGTGAACACATGTGATACAACTTTCCCATACTACCATAAACAAACTTCTATGGAGTACCAAACTTATCCACACTTGATAACCGACAAGCCCATGGTAAAACACCTTTCTTAAACTAGATCCAGAAATCATGTATAATATGAATCTTTCACTCTTGAGGTGTGAGGCACATTGAAGACCGCGGCCCATGGCGACAAGGCATAAGAGAGGCAGCAAGGCGTGTCCCTCATAGCCATGAGGTTCGTGAACAAATTTTTGATTTCAAGATACATTCTTTTGCAACAATATGTATTTCAAATTTAAAGTGGATTACTTTGTTAAAAGCGGAAAAGCTAGAGATAATGAGGCAAATAGAAGAACACAATAAAGTGAAAATTTATTGGGAACACAATAGAAGAAAACAAAAGGGTGTGGAAATTGCATAGTAGTGCGCCTATCTTAATGGCCCTTATCCACAAAGAACACCATGTGTGTGCGCAACGTGTTTTGGCCTTCAGGCAACGCCTCACTGAGCTTTGTGCACAATCACTCAGCTTCGGGTACACGTTTTCAAAACTAACTAACTAACACGCAATATGCAATCTACCAATTCACAATTCTAAATCCTAGTTTCCGCACTAACTATAATGACACCGTTGTATGTATATAATGGACTCACTTAACACTTATAACTCATCCAATAATAGCTACGATCACTCTAATGAGGTCACAATGAACATGTATGCATAAAAACGTCTAACAATAAGAGCCTACATATATAACCAAACATAGAATCAATCAAAACAAGAGCAGCATTAAACAAGGAGTAGAACAGTAAGCAGATGCATACGAGATTAGTAATGTCGAAAACAATGATAGCAGCAGCAGCACCACGATAATACATAGGAGCTAAGCTATGGTATCGCTCTTGACCAGCAGTATCCCAAATCTCGAATTTCACAGTCGCGTCATTCACTGCCAATGTCTGTGAGAAGAACGCTGCTCCTATCGTCGACTCCTGCATCCCCATCGAAATTTCATCCCAAATATTCACTCATCAAATTGAAATTGTAATTTCGACTAAATTCCGAAACCCTACCTGGAATTCGAGAAACTGTCCTTTCACGAATCGTAACACTAGGCTCGATTTTCCCGCTCCCATATCTCCCAGAAGAACCTGCATTCAAAAAATCCATAAAAAAACGAGGTGATTTTAGGGAAGATGATTGAAAAAGATCGGCGGTCTTTGTCATTCGTTTACCTTTCTATTTTAAAAATTCACGTGATTGTCTATTTTTTTCTTTTTTTGGTATGAAAGCTATAATTTGGTATAATTTGAAAACGATCGTTGGTCGCAGTTATTTGTTTAGCTTTCTATTTTTGAAATTGAATTAAATTGATTTTTTTTTTTTTTCATAAAACTACTTCTATTATATTTGTGAGTATAAGAAAACTGATATTGTAAACACGTTATAAAAATAGAAAGGTAAATAAATGAATCGTCGAATGAGAAGGAGTAGGTACCAGCTTAGCGTTGAGGTTGTTGTGGGGGACGGTGGCCATGGACGATAGGTAGACGCGAGCGAAAAAGAGAGAGATTTCGGAGACGAATAATAATAAGAAGAAGAAGAATAAGAGGACAATTGTTGTTGTGGTGGTGGGAGGAGGAAGAGTAATGGTGGGTTTTTGATAAGAATTGTGAGTTTTGTGAAGAGTGCCGTGTTGTTTGGTGTACAAATCAAGTTTACGTCTTTTATGGTGTCTTGGTTGTTGGGGTCTTTGGGGATGAAATTAGAAAGGGAGCGAATATACAAATGGTTAGACGCTTATGACATTTGTCGAATTGTAGGGATGCCCAATTGTGTTTTTGTTTCTTGAGAATAAATTTGTTGTGCAATGGTCGTATACATACGACAGGTTTTTCGTGATTAAAAATGTTTGAAATGAATAATTTAAAATCTTTAAAATTGGTCATCTTAAAATTTTGACATAAAAGTGGAGTATAGAATAAGGAGGGGATGCAATGATAAATGGTTGATAGAGCCACTCTCCGCTCTAGCTCTGTATTGAAATTTACTCAACAATAAACACAAAGCACTTATACAGTGACGGAGCCAGGATTTTACTTTAGGAGGGTTGGAAAATTTTAGGGGGGCAGAGTCTTTATAAAACAAGAAATTTTAGAAAAATTTCGAATATTTTAGTTAAAAATTTAATTTTTTTTCAAAATTTAGGAGGGGCGGCCGCCCCTGATAGCCCCCCTCACTCCACCCTAAGAGGATCGAACAACAAGGATGGGAAGTTAGGGTCTAAGTCTCAGTTTCGTTATAATTTAGTTGATCGAAAAATTGTTTGGGGTTGTCTACACTAAATACATTAAAAAGCGAAATAGAGACTATTAGGAAAAGAAAGAAAAAAAATCAATCACATGATCAAATATAAAGTAAGATTCAATCAAATCAAAATCAAATTACTACTCACACGTAATCAAATTAACGTACAACATGTGACCCACTAATCTAAACATGATAATAAGCAAATTAAAGCAGTAAAGATTCAAACGTTAACACTAAAAATTAATGAAAATCAAAATGTGAGACAAATAAATAAAATGAGAGGAGAGAAAGAGATAATAGTCATAATACCAATTCCAATTTAAATACCGTATAAGATCTACTACTTTATACTCCCTCCATTTCAATAATTTAGCCTCATGGATTCACTTTTTGTGAGGGAAAAAGTGGGCCAATGGGGCTAAATGAATGATACAAAGGGAATAAACAAATTGTGCTTTTCTCAAGGTTTTTGGGGTTATTTTGTTGGTAGTGGGCTAGTGGCCTGGTGGGCCTTCCTTTCGTGGGCGACTCATGTGCGCTTTCTTTCTTCCGCAAGTCTTCCTTAAGACGGGATCATTTCTGTCGTAAGTTTACGACGAAAATATGTTACCATATTAAAATATTATCATTTAACGAGATAATGTTATAGTTAGTGTTACCACCCTTATCGATATGTGGTAACATTTTAATACAAAGTGGTAACATAATCCCGTCGTAAGTTTACGACGGATGTGACCCGTCGTAAATGAGAATTTGCCTTCTTCTTGATCTTGATCTTTTTTTTTCGTCGCTTTATTTTTGACTTCGTTTCATTTATTTGTGATTTATACTTACAAAATAGATTAATTAAAAATAGTACCAAAAAATCGAGAATATCGCTATAATAAAATGAAATTCGACCAGGCCAAATTATTGGTCATTAATTATAAATTGAGCTATTTAACATTATAGACTGCAAAATTGGACTAAATAAAAGTTAAAGAAAACACAGAAAAGATGAATAATTTATTTTGAGAAATTGTGTAATCATTAAATGATAAGTCTTTGAAAATACGAGTTTTTCACAATAGATTGTGAAAGATATTTTTTACATTATACTCCGTATAACCACCTATTTGTGTCACTTTGAGGGGGAATTAAATATAGTTATTATGAGATTGAAATGCGTAAATTTATTGATAGTCGTATACTCGTATTGTATTCGTATAGAAAATTACGGCCAAGAAACAAGAATTTAGAGAATGCTAGTGTAACATACTTTTCTCGATCACTACACATCGGAACTAAAATAAACACTTGTGCACGATCAATATGCATCGATTAATCAAGTACACAGCTTCTGTAATTTTTATTATTGTATGCAATTATAAAAGAAAACTCAATCTTATTACATATATATGTATATATATATATATCTATAAAGAATTGCTATTACATATAGCTTAGTCATTAATTATCATTATCGATAGCTTCAAAAATTAAGGTTTTTTCAGTTAAAAGTACGACTAATTAAACAATAACTACTGTCGGCTCGGACTCATACTAATCAAATACGACTACTTAATTAGCAACAACGTAACTAATAATATTTCTAATGAGCGACGCCCGTAAACTCTTGATACAATTCCGGAGCTGAATTATCCGCCCATTGATAACAATTCGGAAATTGATCACCGTAGCTTGCATCAGCGCATCCCTGATTAATAACAATGGGGCCGTCACCTGAACAACTAAATCGATCAACTCGAGAAAGAACCCCGTCCACGCCTCGTATTCCCCCATTCGCTGGTGGATCAAGTTCAGGAAGCGCATTCTCCATCCACTGATAATAATCCGAAAACTTATCGTCCACATTATTAGTCTTACTCACATTATTAATTCCTCGATTATCAATAGTATCTTTATGGTTATCAGAACGACGACTGACTCGATCAATCCTCGAATTAATCTCGTGTCTTAGACCCTCCAACCCGGTCTTGAATCGTTCGAGTTCCTCCAATCCAAGACCGTCAATCGGACTATCCCACCAATCAGAAGAACCACCACCAACACCAACACCAACACCAACACCAGCATTATTATCACTGACGAAGCGCTGAATTACTTTGTCGGGAGACGGGTACCCGCTGATGAAGGGCTTACCCGCAATCGAGTACGCAACAGCCGCATACTCACAATCATAAGCAGAACACAAGTCAGTGCACTTCTTGAACAGACCGTTTCTTCGTTTAGTAAACATGACGTGTCGCGCTTCTTTCTTTTCGACTTTCTTTATCTCGATCTTTTGTTTACCTTTACTCGTTCGTTTCTTGAGCTGATTATCACCGCTCACGCTCACCATTGTTGTCTACTCTGTTTAAGCTCGAATTGATTATCGAAATTAAAGAAATACAAGAGAATTATTATTGAAGAAGATTAATAAGTGGTACGCAAATAAAGTGTACAAATTATGTTGATATTATTATTATTATAAGGTGATGATTGATGATTATTTATAGAAATTATTGAAAGAAATATATAAAGAGAAATATGTGAAGAATTAAGGTAAGTTTGTTATATAACGGATATATTGATATTTGGTAGGTAATTTGAAATTGCGCGCGTTTTTGTTCTGATTATTATTGGGCTGAGGTTGTGGGCTGACCCGTTTAGTTTTAGTTGAGATTTACGGTTTGAATGATCGATATTTGTCATTTTATTTTATTTTTGGATATTTGGTGTTTACTAATTTTTTTTTATTTAAGTATATTTAGGTTGAATTTAGTAAAATAATAAGGTAAGAATGGTAATTAAAAAATAATAGAAGTAGGTTGGATTATGGGAAATATGAATAAGGCAAGAAATTAGAAAGTTTCCATAATGTATAGTTTATTGATTTGTAAGAAATAATATCACTGCGAATTAAAAAATAATGAAAAATTGTTATTTAAAATAGTCTGATTGAGACCAAGTTGAAATCATAGGATCTTACGTGAATCCAAATAATTAATTTGGGTGTAAATTTGACAATAATTATTTTATTTTTCAACATATAAAAAACAATCTTGGAGTTAAAATGAAATTAGAGTAATTGTTTTTTTTAACATCTAAAAATGAAAGTTAGACAATATAAATACAATGAGTTATTTTATGACCCTACTCAAGTTAAAAAAAATAAAAAATAATCAATAGTACAGGGTTGGTAAAACGTAACATTGTAACATCCCATAATTAGAAATTTGGGAGTTGACACTCTTCAAATACAAAGTAAACTAGGGGTGTAACCGAATCAAGTCTATATCGAGCATGTATGAGCATGAAATCGACTCGGAAATTTTCACACAAACTCAAAGCTCGTTGAGCTTAAAAGTTAAAAACTTGAAGCTTGGATTCGACTCGAAAACAGGTTTTAAGCTCATAATAATTTTAGCATTTAATTCAGTGGTCAAATCCAAAATATTTGATTATTAATTTTTATTAACCGAATTTTCATTTTAAAAGTGTTTTAAAAAAATGGCTACAAAAGGGAGCGTTTCACAATTTATCAAATAAAAGAAATTGTTTCACAAGATAAACCTTTTTTTAAAATACTCGGTGTTTCACAATTTATTCTTAAAATGGTAAGACAATTAGACAATTTTGCATTTCAATCATTATGCTAAAATTTTTGACATAATTCGATGGCAAGACTGTCTCATGCGTAAGATAATCAATCAAATTACTCATCACCTCATTTATTTTCGAATTTGCCCATTAATAAAATTCCGCATCCTTCGACATAATTTTATTTCGGCAAATTCGATTGGTCATCTGATCTCACGCATGCATGAGACGATCTCTATCTTAAAATTGCCCGGCCCATTAATAAACTCTGCATTCTTTTTAGAGAGTTAATCTTTTAAAAGACGGTCTATCACTAATAAAGTGAAAGACGAGTCTACTAATACATAAAATGTGACCACATTTAGTCTTATAGTGACCATTCTGTATTAACTAAGGTCCTCTTCTTTTGGACTTAATTTCAGGTCTATTCAGTTCAATTCCATTAAGACACTTTTTTCACAAATTTACGCTGAAATAAGTTCTATTAATTTCCATTCAATTTAGTTCAACGAAATTAAGCTCAAAAGAACGGGACCTAAAATATGACCACTTTTATATCTTTCAGTAATAGTCACAATATACTAAAGGATTTATTAGTAACTTACACCTTTTCTATATTACCTTTTAAAAACTTCTACCTTTTCTAATTTTTTTCCAAAACTCCCACCTTTTGTAAACAAATCTTTCAAAACTCCGACCAAAACCTCATTTTTACCAAAATTAGACTCTATTCTCACTCATGAAAATGATAAATTCTCACTTATTTTTTTCACATTTTGACTTTTGCTGGTAGGAAAAGTATATTCATCATAGATATATACAAAAATAATTCATTCATTTTTGCAATATAAAAGGTGAAAAATATGAAGAAAAATTAAAAAGATGAGTATTATTAAAATCGTAATTATAAAAGGTGTGAGTTATCGAATGACTCTATACTAAATTATGATCACGATAAAAAAAAACCGAGACAATTTTTTTAAAGAATTTTCCCTTTTTACCGTTCAAAATACACACACTTGCGTTCAAAATACACACTACACACAAGTCCAAACACTGAAGACCACTTAGAAACCCCAACCACCACCACCGTCACAACCACCCTACACCACCGCAGCAACCACCATGACCACCACCACCACCACCCTCTTCCCACTCCTCCTCCTCATCCTGCTGCTGGCCCCACCACCACCAGGAGTCCACGGCGGAGACAACAACCACGCGTTCTCACCCTGCAAGGACACCACCGTCCAGAAAGACGACGGATTCACAATCGGGATCGCTTTCGCCGTCAACAAAAACTCATTTTTCTCCCAATCCAATGCCTCCGTCCAGCTCTCCCCCTGTGATAAGCGCCTCTCTCTCTCTGGAAGCGCTCAACTCGCCGTCTTCCGCCCCAAAGTTGATGAGATCACTCTTCTTACTGTTTCTTCTTCCTCTCTCTCCTCGGTAACTTACTTCCTCCCTACGTTACCTTTGTGCTTTGTGAATCCTGATTTAGGGTTAGGGTTAGGGTTAGGAGGAAATGAGTTTGGGTGATTAATACGAGTATTTGTTTCGGTTATTCTATTTTGTGAAATGAGGAAATGCGTTTGGATGATAACTCGATCAAATTATATTTGTGTGTGGAGGAAGCTTACATTGTAAGCTTATTTTCCGAAGTAGAAAGGTAAACAAATGACTAAATAAAGAGGGAGTAGAATTGGTTGATGAGATCTCACTTCTCACCATTGGATCTTCCTCTCTCTCCTTGCCAACTTGTTCCCTAAGTTTTGTTTTTGTTTAACTTTGCTGTTGATTTAAATTGTGTTTTAGGGTTCTTAATGGTGGGTGAAATTGATTTGAGGCGTTTGCTAGGGTTATGAATTGATGTGTCGTTGCGTAATCAATTCAATTGAGTTCAGCAAATTTGGAAGTGATCAATTAAGGTCGAAGTTCTTAGATCTAATTGAATAGTCCAATTGGAGTACTTTATGTTCGGACTATTTATAGGATTATTATAGTCCAGTTGGAGTACTTGATTGCTATGTAATGTACTCTCTTCCAAGGCTCGACAATTTTTCAAGTGGAATGAAGGATATGGGCATATGCTTGTAGAACTAATTAGCACATTTGAGGGATAGAAATCGAGGGTTAAGCTTTTAACCGTGTTAAGGTGTGCAAGCTGTTATTTTGGTTTCTATGTTTTAACAATTCTAAGTAGTGTTTTCTTACTGGTTAGACGCTTTGATCTATCTTGGTGCACTATTTTAGATGATTAAAGACCATTTTTAGTATTGTCATCAAAAGTGCTACTCCCTCCGAGCATTTATGCTCGCTCTTCCGCCTTCCTTTTTGCACAAATTAGTCCTGTTTGACCCATAGGGCCAATATTTGACAAATATGGTTTATACTTGGCTGATATGAGCATACGGCTCCTAGGACCAATAAACATCATGTTGAACAACAGAACCCCAACGTTTCGCATCCAATTGCTAGAGACCAATATCACAATTTTGTATTATTGTGCTACTTGGCGAATGTTTGAATTATCTTTCGTAGTTCTTAGCCTTACCTGAACGAACAAATAATCATAAAGGCAAGACGATTTACATGTTTTTTGCAAATTGGCCTTTAGGCATAGGTCCATAGGTGTCATGACAATAATAGCACACGTTTGATAATTTGCTCGATTTGATGTTTATTGTGACATGGTGTTTGTGCTTACCTAGAATTTTGGCTAGGAACAAAGGCTAGATAGTACCTCATATACATTTGGCCAACATGCTACCTATTGGCTATTGATTGATCTTGGATTTGTTTTTTGTCGTCTGGGAATGAGTTGAATCTGGTTTCATGGCCTCGTTTGGAATTTTACATTTATTTCTGAAGCTTCTTTTAAATTTTCTAAACCTATGCTGTTAGCTTTGTGCACCAAATGGTTAGCTTTCTTAAACAATATACTACCTCCATTGTTATTGAATTAGTGTCATTTTGACTTTTTAATGAGGGAAAGAAAAAACCAGTGGAGTTATTGACTAAAATAGAAGGGAGTATAATTGGCAGTAATGTGAAGTTCGGTGCAAAGACCAAGGATAGGAGGGGGGCTCAATTTTGGGTTTGTTTTTTTAATGAGGTGCATAGCATGAGACCATGGACATGGTCATTTCATACAGTGATGCGACAAAAGCATTTCTTAAATAGAAAGGTACATACATGAGTGCGACGTCCCAAAGCGGCATAAGTAAATAAATGACCGAAATGGAGGGAGTACTATTGTTGGACCAAGTGAAAACGTGTTTACTGCAACAGAACAACAATAACTATAACAAAGCCTTCCCCCTTTTCTGGATTGAAGAATTTGGACAGAAATAGAGGGGAGTGAAAGGGCAGGCCACAACAATTTCGTATTTGGTTAGTACGTTGGGTTGGAGGGATTTGGTGAAATTCACTTTCTTCCATCCAAGCTATATTAAAATCATTCTAAACATAGGAAAATTTGGAAGGAAAATTGTCCCCTCCCCTTCTCTCACCGAAGTGTTTTAAAACAAAGGGTTACTCTGCTGTCTCCGTGTTTCCTATAACACCAGAAAAATCGATGCAGAGGCATGAAACACTGATTGTATTCATAGGCCATGTCTTTTCATATTAGGGATTTGGTCATAAGTTTGACTCTCTAGGAATAGGCATCAGTTATTGCTTCAACAATTGTGTCTCTCTTTTTTCCAGATTACAAATGGAGGTTACATGGTAGCTTTTGCCGGGTCAAAATATGCCGCAAGGTCTCCTCCTGCTTTAGTTGCGGATGGTACCCACATAGTG
>JAUEKU010184088.1:0-18452 GCA_032274805.1 Gypsophila paniculata | reverse complement strand
CATATCATAGTTGCATGTGTTCAAACATTAATGATATTACTCATTTGTTAAATGCATCTTACGTAGTAGGTTTAAGAATATGCATAAAAAATGACTAAGATCACTTTTAAAAGTACATAAATATGACCGTGTACTGTGTCACTGTGTGTTTACACAACAGTCATATTATCTCGTGATGTGTAAATAATAGTCTTAACTTTTTAGAACAAGCATAGAAGATGACTTAGCAAAATCAAATTAAAGTACTAAATGTTATTCTTATTTATTTATCCAAAATATTTATCCCATTTACTATTGCATAGTTTTTCAAGCACATTTACTTTCTCTACTCGTACTTAATAATAGTAATACAAGATACCAAAAAAAAGAAAACTGAATTATAGTAATAATGCATTAATTTTGTAAAAATGGACTCCAATCTAGCAAACGAGGCAATAAGTTCACCATATTTATTTCTAAGATAAAATCTTACCATAAAATATGCATTAATTTTGTAAATTCTAAAAGGGACTTCAATTTTGAAGCTAAGAAGAGGTAATCATTTTTTAAATTCTAAAAATGATCACATTTTATTCGTCAATAATAGTCACGCCAATCGTTATAATAATCATATTTTAATCCTCAACACAGTGGTGTAGGGAGGTTGAGGGGTGTGGGGTCTCGAAACCCTGCAATTTTTCGACGGGACAGTATACGAATTGAATGTAATAAATTACATATAAATAATGATTATTATGTCAAATAAGACTCCAGATTTCACGATTAAAAGTTGTAATTTAAATTTATGTCGACTGTGACCTCACTGTCCGAATTTTCTGGCTCCGCCACTGCCTCAACAATCCTTCATACACATATAATGGTGTCATCTTAATTCTTACGAGTATTATCTGTTAGAATTTGATAAAAATGGAACCATATCATTCGTATTTATTTATGATACTAATACGGCAAATATGTATAATTGAGACCACATACAAAGCTTTTCATTATGAAGTCGTGAATTTTAAGGATAAATACAACTTGATACAATAATCTTTGTTTGTAATTTGAAACCACAATTTTTTAGCTTAAGTATAGATTTTTATCGGAAATTTGATAAAAACGACTATAATCTACGAAATATGGAGTATCTAATAAGAACAACTTCTTATTGATGAGAGTAAAAATTAGATCGTCGATTTTTCCTACCTAAAAAAGTCATCTATTCTGTAACTAATTTCAGACATAATTATTTTACTCTTTTCACGGAGCCGTTTTATTTATGAAATTCCTAATTTTTTTTCCTTATAAAAAAAGGGTTATAATAAAGTCGATAATCGGGCAACTTCATAAGTAGGTTGCGTAGTAACGTGTTTATATTTTGTTTTCCTCTGGGTCAAGTCAGCTTCAAGACGATGGAGCTTATTTGGGCAATGTAGTTATTGACCGTTATTCCGCCATATCTTATTAATTTGTATATTTTTTTTGCTTAGGCTATCATTTGGTCTATTTTTTTCTTACAAATGAAAGTAATAAATTTAGTGTTATTGTGGTAATTATTTTCTAAGTGACTCACTCTTATGCCTTACAATCAGGTAATGCATCTGCTTGACCAATATCCTTTAATTTTAGGCTTCAATTTTGACAAACAAGGTCTGAAACGGTCAATAATTGGAATCCACGCCAATCTTAATTCACAAATTTTACGTGCTCCATTTCAACGAATTTTGAATTGGCCAGGTCAAAATTTCCTGCCGAATCACCACTAGTAGCTTATATTTTTTTTGGATTTTTTTGACCCAAGAAACCTGACTTAACCTAATCCTCGCCCAATCAAACGAATGCAAATATATATAACCTGAAATCGTACCTGACTCGACCTAACCGATCTCACCCATATACTATTGGCTTTTATATAAACACATCAAAAGTGTAACCGAACCCAAACTAACCCAACACAACCCATCTTTTACTCAAATTCAAACACACTCCAAATATAACCCACCACAGATAATTTGACCAATATTCGATCAAAATGACTTGTTTGTCAGTCTAGATTAGACCTGCAAAGCTAACTAGACATAGGAACGCTAAACAATCACCCGATACAAAAACCCAAAGTGACCCAAAACGACACAATTTGAAGCTGTCCTGGCCCAAAATCGACCCAACAGACTCGATAAAATACGTGAAATTTTATGATCTGATATTGACCCAAACAATTAAACCCAAAAAAACCCAATAACCTTTTAACTAAAAAAACCTGAGCTAAATCACTCCGATCCAAACCCGACCCAAACGACCCGCTTTACATGTCAAATCTTGACCCAAGTACCCAACTCATCCAAGGGCAAGAGTAACTTGAATTTGGAAGTTCAAACTGTGGCTCCCTCCCGCTCACTCACACACTCTATCCCTTGACTCTCCCTTCACACATTGACACCTTTTTCTCTACTTTATCGTTACTAACGTCTCCTTTATTTCGTCTTCACCTACACAAAAATTAACACAACTAGCTAGTTGAAACGACAAAATTAATTAGACTCATAAAGCTCAATCGGAATCATCTCAATTCGACTCGAGCTTAAATTGACAAAATTCAATTACGACTTAAAATCCTATTTAATTAGCCCCAACTCTATTTGATCCTTATATTATTGGCCTCTAATTGACTACTAACCCTAAGATAAACATACCAAAACAAATTTGAACTTAAAATGACCTGACCAGACTCAGTTCATCTCAAATTCAAACATTTTCAAAACAACCCTACCCAAATAACCCAAATTGCAATAAATCAAATCTGAACAACCCATTTGTGTTAGTCTTAACAATATTGTACGAAGTATGTAACTATAAGTAGTATAACTAGGAGACCCATACACCTACTTTGTAGTTACATACTTCATTCCAAATGGTCATATTACTCATATACTTAAACCGTTTCAACTGATTGTTTACATTTCTATCTTGAGTAGCGAATTTAGTTATAAATTGACCAAAATAACCAAATGTTATTCTTACCAACAACCCAAAAACAAAACAAAAGTTATAATGGTAAATTTAACAATGAAAAGTAGACATATCCCACTCGTTTATTAACAATACAATGTAAAATGGTAATTTATCGCTGAAAAGTAGACATATCCCACTCGTTTTCTCCTATCCTAACATTTCTACAAAAAGTAAACACATACAATCATCTGAATCAAAGCAAACACGATCTTCCCCTCACCCAAAAAAAAAAAAAACCCCGAAATTTCAAACACCCTTTTACCAAACACTATCCGAACACCCGAACCAGACCCGACCCGAGGGTAAACCAGTAACTTAACACTGAAAAGTGACATATCCCACTCGTTTTCTCTCATCCTCACATTTCTTCAAAAAGTAAGCATATACAACCATTTAAATCAAAGCAAACACGATCTTCCCGTCGCCCAGAAAAAAAAAAACCCAAAAAATCCGAACAACCCCTTTACCAAACATCGTCCAAACACCCGAACCAAACCCGACCCGAGAATTTGGAAGTTTAAACTGTGGCTCCCTCCCGCTCACATATACACACACTCTATCCCTTGACTCTTCCCACACACATTGACACCTTTATTTTTCTTCTCTTCTCTTTATCATTAAAAACCTCTTCTTTTTTTTCATTTTTTTGTTCATCTTCACTCTACAATTTTTTGTTTTTCTCTCTCAAAAATCAAATCTTTTCACTTTTTTCAAATCATTCTCACCAATTATAACTAAACCCTAATTTTAATTTCAATCAATTGTTGCTCTTTTCCCCAGAAAAAATCACCCACATTAATTTCTAATTACTTTTTTAATTAGATTTTTTTTTGTGTGTGTGTTTTTTTCTGGGTTTATATTCTTTTTTCTTCTAAAAATGTAAGCTTTTTTTAGTTTTTTGATTATATTTTGATTGAAATTTGTGTTGATCATGAAAAAAATAGCCACATTGTTAATTTGATGTGAAATTTGAGTAATTTTTGACAAATTTAATCATGGGTTTGTTTTAATTTGAGTAGATCTATGTTGTTTTTTTGATGAATTTGAGTGCCCATTTGTTTGTTTCTTTTGGATACGTCTTGTAAAAGACCGTCTTACACTTTCAAATTGTAAGACTGGGGACGAAATAAAGACATATTATTAATAAGTAGTTAGACCGTCTTTTTTGAGACTTTGTGTGCTGTCGTTTTGTTTTGTTGTTACCATTTTCGGGGTCTAATAATTTTTCTGGGGTTTTAATTTTATGAAACGAAAAAAAAATAAAATTTTTGTGTTAAATTGATCGAAGAAATTAAAGTTTTGATTTTTTAATTTCTTATTTATTTTAATTTGAATTTTAAAAATTGAATTTGAGCTGAATGTTTAGGGTTTATAGGGTTTTGTGGTCTTCTTTTACCATCATCTAGACTGAACCGTCTCACAATAAAGTTATTGTGGGACCGTCTCATGTGAAAATGTAGGTTTGTTTGAATACGTTTATAGATCATAATGTGGGTACATCAGTACATGTAGTACTCGTCATTGACATATGTTAATAAAGTTGCTGTGAGACCGTCTTACGTGAAAATGTGTGTTTATTCAAAGGAATGTTGAAGGATCGTAATGTGGGTACTTGTAGTATCCATCATTGTCATGTGTTGATTGCTTTCCTTTTTTGGTTTGTTTGGTGATGCATTCCATTTATATATATTTGGATCATTCATCGGATTTTCGAATTCTACTTATAGTAATGGATCCGTCAATTCGTGTGTATGTTTTCCATCTCCGATGAAGCCAATGACTCGCTGCTGTTTTGGCTTTGTTAAACGATGGAACAAAGCAAAACGTCTTACTAAACTGTCTTATGATTCTTTGACCGCGAAGGGACAGTAGTTCGATTCAATTCTGACACTATTATTAACATTGGGCATCTAGAAACAACCTTTTTAGTGTTTGTCATCAACATAGCACATGGTTGTGTATATCGACCCCAATACCCCATCGTAGGCAGACGGCTTGCTATTGTTTGAATGGATGTGTTTGTATGATTGTCTGATCGGAACTGCATTGTATTATTGGCGTACAATTTCATGTATGTTAAGTAAATTTGTGAATTACCTTAAGAATGATATGCATGGGGATGATACATGTAGTGCAGTTTCATAATCTGCTGGTACACGATCTAATGTACTTCGAGTCTTCTTTAGCTGTGTACGTTTTGGCCTGTTAGTTCCCTGGTTCGTAAAGTTGAGTGCGCAGTCTCTGTGTATTGATGGGATGTATGTCGAAAGTGCATTGTTAGCGTCTGTCCTACTTTTTCCATGGATCTTTATGCAGGGTTAAGCCAACGTTTTGGTTATCAAATTGGGTTTCATTGTTTCAATTTTGTTGTCGTTGTATGAATCAACCTTTTGCATGAACCGAACATTGTTCAATTGTTGTCGTTTGTACTAACTGTATCTTGTTTCGGACCTTATTCTTCTAGACAATTTGATTTACTGTGAATTGAACTTGCAGAATTTGAGATTCAACACGGTAGTTATGAACAAGGAAAACACAATTACCGTCAAAGCCGTAGAGCCTCCTCCTCGAATAACACGAGCAAGGGCCAAAGCACTTGGTACAACGGGAGGGCATGTCCAGAAACCTCCTAGGCCGGAATCAAGTAGATTACTCAGAGCAAACTTAAAGAGACCAGCATCTGACGAGCAAAACCAAACAGCTCCGCCTGCCAGTCTTCAGAAGAAAAGAAGAACCACACTTGCAGACGTGTCCAACGTGCTGTGTGAACAGCCTTACACGTCCTGTTTTACTGCAGGGAAATTTCAGGCAAGTTTAAAGCACCCTTTCATTTCATCAGAGGGAAATTGTAGGTAGGACGGTTTCTCGTTTGTTTCGGACACAATTATTCTAAATGTCCTTTTTTTTTTTTCAATGACAGAAGAACAAGCAGGTGAAGAAAGCTCCTGTAAGGAAGAATGTAAAGGTGACCCCTACCGTTCCAAAAGCAACGTTGGATGACCAAAATGACGACAAAAACAAATTATCTGACGACATTTCAAAGTTGACGGTGGTGCCTCAACATGTTAACGCTAGACATATTAAGACACTCACAGGAGAGGATCACAAGGAGCATAGATTTCGAGCAAACGTACCAGTTCGGCCTATTTCCGGTGATACAAAAGACGGGCTAGCAGTTCGATATCCTCTTCAGAAAGGTATACTGATGAAACCCTTTGTTTACTGTGTTGAATCCGCGATTTGAACAGCAATCAAAAATTTCTTCGGATTCAGTTTGCCGGGCCCTGCAGTAATTTTGAACTAAAGCTGATTGAAAAAGTAATTGTTTTGACTTTCACTGTTCACTAGTGATGCCTCTCTCCTCAAAGGTTTTATTGCTGTTTTTCGCACAAATATATTCAAATTTCGAAAAAGTTAATGGTCCAAAAACAAGTAGATGATGTCTGCTACATCATGTCATCTGATCTCTGAAACATAACATTGTTCGTATAGACTAGCTTGATTGTGTTCTTTCACCCCAAGTGTTGATCCCACGCTTGCTTGTTCCTGATTATCTGATACAGGTGACAAACATCACGAGAAAGCTGGAGGTTCCGAAAGTCTAAGCATAATAGATATCGATTCCAACCAAAAGGATCCTTTGATGTGTAGCCTTTATGCTTCAGATATATATGAGCACAAGCGTGTTACAGAGGTATGCATGGTTTCGTGTAGCAGCCACTTGCTGTCAAAATGTACCATCTAATGATGTTTAAAGTCAGCACCAAGGGTAGGGGTCAAAACCCGAATATCGTCCCCATGTCAGTAGAAAAAAAATCATTTTTCCAATCAGACAGCTGAACTATCTTTAGTTCTAGAACATTGAACTATTTCAGACTTTTGACGTACCTCGACATTAGGACCATAGACGTTATTTCCCGTTTTTGCACTAATCAACCAGATATAGCTCAGTTGTTTAGTAGAATTCATGTCTTCTTGATCTGTTCTCATGGAATGTTGTTTGTGTGCAGCTCAATCAGAGGCCCGCTTTTGATTATATGGAAAACGTGCAGCGCGATGTCACTTCAGGCATGAGGGGGATTCTTGTTGATTGGATAATAGAGGTTAGTGTAAATGTTTATAACTTGAAAGTCCATAGTCGTTAAAGCACAAAGATTAGTTTTAACATTGCCAAGTACTCATTATTCATGAGTCCATGACTCATGAAAGATCTGTGAAATTGTCACGTCAACTAATAAAACTTTACTTCCATGGAACACAAAATGGGCTATTTTCCCGTCACTTTGCTGTATCGACAATGTTTGTCCTACTGCCATTATAGTCGATCATTGACGTGTACTCCGTACTATTTTTCAGGTATCAGAAGAGTACAAATTGGTGCCTGACACTCTATACCTGACTGTGAATCTTATCGATCGTTATCTTTCTGGAAATTACATGGAAAAGCAAAAATTGCAGCTGCTTGGTGTGACCTGCATGCTGATTGCCTCGTAAGTCTATCTTTTGTCACCGGTTTAGTTATGAAGTCTCTTAGTATATCCTCATTATTCTCTTACCAGTTGCCCATTACAACAAACAACAAAATAATTAGACTAGACAAGTAATTCTGCCTCGGTTTCTTTCATTTGTGATTGGCAGAAAGTACGAAGAAATGAACGCTCCACAGGTAGAGGACTTCTGCTACATCACAGCCAACACTTACTCTAAAGAAGAGGTTTGTCCTCTGGTTCACGGCTTTCGCCTAATTCATTTATATCTGCTGTTCTTCCGTATAATTCCTTTGTCAAATCAAGCATCTCTAATTAACTCTATGTTAAGCAAATGCCTACTTCTGTTTATCCAATTAACCTTTTTTTTCCTCCTCACTAGATTCAAAGTGGCGCTATTTAAATGAAATGAAAGGAAAATACTCGTACTTTACATGCGTAGTCTGTAGTAAAAGTTTTTCCACTCATATTATCATGGCTCATTCCTTAAGCATTATGTCCAGGTTCTGCAAATGGAGAGGAAAGTTCTCAATTTTTTGTGCTTTCAACTATCTATTCCAACCGTGAAAACATTCTTGAGGAGATACATCCATGCAGCACAAGCTACTAACAAGGTACTACAATGGGTTGCATGCACTTCGTCTTCCAAAATTTTTCGAGTTTAATATTATGAAGCAGAAATATAACGTTTGTTTTTCTAATTCTCAGATACCTTTAGTTGATTTCGAGTTCCTGGCAAATTATCTAGCGGAACTGACTCTGGTCGAGTACAGCTTCCTTAGATTCCTCCCTTCACTGATCGCGGCATCTGCAGTGTTCCTTGCCAGATGGATTGTTGATCAATCTTCTCATCCCTGGGTCCGTAAATTATCTTTCTCTATTTAACGATTTCACTCGTGTCTCTTTTCATTTGAACATTCATAATTATTTTTCACAATGTTTTGAATTGTTTTTCGATATATATTGCCATTTTGCAATTCATATTTTCAACCTTCAAAGTATTGTCAACTCAGTCAAGGCTTCTGTTGCAGAATCCGACTCTAGAGCACTATACTGGTTACAAGGCCGCTGAAATCAGAGGTACCGTCTTTGCCATGCAAGACTTGCAGCTAAATACTAGCAACTCCCCACTGAACGCAATTCGTCAAAAGTACAGGAATGAAAAGGTAGTCTCCTCATCACGCTTGTAACTGCTCAGAATTCCAATTACTTGGTAGATAACTCATGTGAATTCCGAGATTATGAAACTACTTACAAGTTCTAACAATGGAACGTTCGCGTTTTCAGTTCAAAAGCGTGGCAGATATGCCGTCTCCTAAAGCAGTTCAATGTCTGTTCTGAAGTTCTCACCAAAGTAGCAGGTCCAACCTTGTACAAGCTGAATTAAGAAAATCATTAGTCCCATCTCCACAGTAGCATTCAGCGTCTTATAAACATTCTTTTATCTGTTTAATTTTTATTTTAACGTCCATTGTCGGAGTTCTGGCTCTCTCAGAACCGTCTTTCAATAGCACCCTGCTGCATTAACATCCGAATCTGGAAATGCCGTATGGGTGGTATTATGTTTAACGTTGTAGGCTTGTGGAGCAATTTGTAGCACCCTAAGATTTGTTCTGTGTTAAGAGAACATGTGTAACTAATGCTGTTCAGGGTTACGACAACATTTGTAACTAAACCTGCAATTAGTGAATTCTGAATAAGCACTTGTTACTTATGGTGATATCTGTGACAATTGTTATGTCTCTTTAATTTTCCGACATGAAGTTTACGGGTTTTAGGACCGCAAGAAATAGAAACACTTCAAATAATCTGTGTTGAGAAAAGTAATGAACTTTTTCATATATGAGAATGCTGCAAGTAATTGTTTATATGGAGTAACATTTATGTGCCATGATTTTCTACCAAAAAAAGGCTTGTTTTGAGGAATGTCATTGATGCCGACAACCCTCCCCGTCCTCATCTCTGTTTTGTACCAAATCCCCATATCCAAGCGCTTTGGCAATAGAATTGCTCCCCTAATCTGAGCTGAGTCATAATTTCCCATGCCGATGTATTGATCTCCCTACCTTTGCTAAGTTGGGGCAACATGGTATCTAAGGAGGGACGTGTATCATCAAAACAAGTTACAATGAGTAGATTACTGCTAGCAAAAACGTCTCCATACAAAATTCAGCCTTTCCACCCCAACACTCCTTGGCTTACCCAAGTACAGTATACACAACTCCCAGGCTCCCACACTCAAGACTGACGCGACGAAAATGAATGACAGTACTGTGAGTCGTAATTACTTAATTACGTAGTATAATCCAAACACAATCAAATTGAATGACACTACTGTGTTTGTATCAGTATAAATGTATAATGAATCAGATTTATGGCTCATTTCTGATTCCATTAAGTACAGTTCTTCACTATCAAAACGATACAAGGACTTAGAAACCTGTTTCTGATATCTATGGAAAGAAAACTACCTGAGGATTGCAAAACAAAACGAACAATGAAACGAGGGGTATAGATACTGATTTAGTAACACTTGTAAAAGGGTAGTCAAAATCACCGAAGAAAGCAAAGCACAAAACATTTCTTTGGAAATTTTTTCTTTGCAGATATTATCAAGATTCAGGCATCACATATTCACAAGGTAAGTTCATAGGACTGATTTGGATGTGTATCACTACTGTATCTGACCTATATGCTGAACAACTCGCGCATATCTACAAAAGGATCTGCTAATTCTGCTAAGATATCAACAAAAACTATGTTCTGCAAGTAGTATTCAGACAGACAATATATAGCAGAGAGTAGTACTGAACTCGTGTTCTCCAGAGAAGGGCAATGCTGGCATGCTGCTTTTTCAGCTACCTAATCTTTCTCTTTCCGGGAAGAAGCTTGTTTCTTCTTAAGGTCGTGTAGATGAGCATCGAGGTTGGGGATCATTTTAGCTGCTTCCTTGAGAAACACCAGCTCTCCAAGTTCCTGCAGAGTGAACCTCACCATGACAGTGTTTGGTGGCGTACTTGAGAAGCTTATCAGGAAGGCATGGAAAAGGCGAGCTGCTTTCTTCAACACCTCTGGATAAGGCCAATAGAACCACGCATGGTGTCTGTGTCCTTCACCCTCCATTCCCCGTGTTCCGTCAAAACCCTGCACACATCAAAATTATACGTCAAATCCATGCAAAGTAAGTGCAGTCTCCTTTTTCAGAAAGTCGATCACAAGTCGAGACATTACCATCTCTACATAGTCATAACTCAGACTCAGTAATTTCTCCTCCTCTCCAACATTAACCGTTGCTTGCTTTTCCATTATATCAACTGAAACTGAAATGTGACCAGAAAAACAAGGATCAACGAGAAGGCACTGAAATATATTTTGATGAGATGAGAATGCGAGAAAGCACATTCTTCAATTCTTTTTCCCCTAATCGTGATAGGGAAGGAAATAAAGACCTTTTTGAGGTCTTTCAGCCTTAAGCAGAAATTCGACTATTGGTTCCGCATCAGAAGATGGTATTGCAGCCTCACAGAAGATGGTGACATGAGGAAACTCTGGAATTTCAGCAGCGTCTTGTAGGAACGGAGAAATAAATCCCTGACCAGGGTTTTCACCTGATCAAGATCGAACACCAAAATGAGGGTCAAAATCAGAAATGATATTCTGAGCATAACTGATCTGAGCACAATATTTCAAGTCGTATTGAGAGAAGGGCAGAAGGCAAAGGTACACATGAAAAGTCACATGAAGAAAAACTGAGAATATAAAGTAATAATATAGAGTTCATGCTGATATGAAAAGTAGTAGATAATCTCATATAATCACTCAAATTTCGCGTTCAACCAAACGAAGTCAAAAATTGGGTAGAAAGAATAAAAAAAGAATGACTTACCCAAAACAATGCAGATTTCGTCAGACCCATCAACATAGGATACAGTCACAGTATCACTCTCGTCGAGGAGCAGATTTTCTGAAATCTCTCTCAAATTAATCATCTTCCCACGCACAGGCATGCTGCATTGGAACTTCCCCAATCTTGGACCCTTCAAAGAAAGATGCCCGTGAACATCCGTTGGTTTCCCGACTGTGATACCGAACATACTCGCATTGACATCGATCCTGCCGATCCCAGATGGATTGAATTTGGGGTCAGAGAGAGCATCAATTGCCAACTTCAGTCTCAGGGCAGGTTTCAGTTCGAAACTGAAGCCTTTATCGTCATCATTTGACGGGTTTCCTTGTGAAGACCCTTCAGTATCAGTGGATGGTTCTCCTTGTGAAGGTCCAGGCATGTCAGTGGATGGGTCTCCTTGTGAAGGTCCAGCAATGTCAGTGGATTGAGTTTCTTTTGAAGTATCAGGAGTACTGATAATTGATGGGGTTTCTTGCGAAGGTCCAGTAATGTCGGTAGATTGGGTTTCTTTTGAAATTTCAGAAATAGCGACAGTAGATTGAGTTTCTTGTGAAAGTAGAGGTTGGTTTTCTGAGGAAGTATCAGAAATTGCGGTCTGGTTTTCAGGTGAAGGTTCTATACTTTCAGATGATTTCTCCCCAGACGTTTCTGAAAAGGAAGGTGGGTTTTCCATAGAAGTTTCTGAAGACGCATCCAGGGAGGATGGCCACTTTTGAAGTTCAAGTAGAAGGGCATCAACGTTGGGGACCATTTTATCCGCTTCCTTGAGAAAGATCAGATCACCAAGCTCTTGCAGAGTGAACCGCAGTACGACAGTGTTTGGAGGCGTACTTGCGAAGCTCACCTGGAAGGCGTGGTAAAGACGAGCCGCTTTCTGCAACACCTCTGGATAAGGCCAGTAGAACCATGCATGGTGTCTGTGCCCTGCACCCCCTAATCCCCTGATTCCGTCAAAACCCTGCATAAATCAATACTGTAAATGGATTTTGTTTACTCAATTTGACACCAAAATGGAATTCTTATAAATTTAAAATATTACCATATCTTCATAGTAAGATCTCAGACTTGGTGTCTTATCCTTTCCTACAAAAACTGTTGCCTTTGACAGTATGTCCATTGAAACTGATGCATGATCAGAACGAACAAAAACGAGAATCAATGAAAGGCGGAGAGATATATAAGGTAACGTCTATGCAAGAAAACATAATTCTCTGTTTATTTTTTTCGTAGTGGTGTTCAGAAAGAAATAAGGACCTAGTTGTGATCCTTCACTCTGATGTAATTGTTCAACCAGCGCATCCATGTCGTAAGATGGTATAGCAGCCTCACAGAAGATGGTGACTTGAGGGAACTCTACGATTACAACAGTATTTTCAAGGACTTCAGTTGTAAATGCTCCAGAATGCTCTTCTCCTGACAAAAAAGAAACACCAGAAATACAGGTTACCATCTGCAATTTCAAAACTTTTAGCATAACGAATAATACAATTAAAAATAGCTCACAGGAATCGAAAACATCATATACATTGAGTACAACATCATGAGCTCAATATATTCTTACAGAGAAATGTGTCTAAACGATGGGTGTTACTTTTGCACGACTTCTACAGTTTTAGGAATGTACGAAGTATATATTTACCTGACCTACTACGAAGAGTTAAAACCAGAAGCATGTTCAGATTTGTAGACAGAAGCATGACTTACAATTTGAATGAACAACAAATAACTCAAATTTCGTGTTCAACAAACCAAAGTAAAACAATTGATAGATATAATCGAGAAACAATGACTTACCAAAAATGATGCAGATTTTATCAGACCCATCGATATAAGATACAGTCACGGTATCTTTCTCACCAGCGAGCAGATTTTCTGAAATGTCTCTCAAATTAACCAACTTCCCAGACACGGGCATGCTGCATTGGAACTCTCCCAAACTTGGAGCCGTCAACCAGAGACGCGCGTGAACATCCCTTGGTTTCCCAGCTGTGATACTGAACCCTTTCACATTGACATCGATCCTCCCTGTTCCGGTTGGGTTGAATGTCGGGTCAGAGAGAGCTTCAACTGCCAACTTCAGTCTCGTGGCAGGTTTCAGTTGGAAACTGAAGCCATCGCTGTTTTTATCAGTGGATGGGTCTCCTTGTGAAGGTCCAGTAATGTCGGTGGATTGGGTTTCTTTTGAAAGTTCAGAAATAATGGCAGTAGATGAGGTATCATGTGAAGGTCCAGCAATGTCTGTGGATTGGGTTTCTATCGAAATTTCAGAAATAGCAACAGTTGACGGGGTTTCATGTGAAGGTCCAGCAATGTTAGTGGATTGGGTTTCTGGTGAAATTTCAGAAATAGCAACAGCTGACGGGGTTTCTTCTGAAGGTCCAGCAATGTTAGTGGATTGGGTTTCTTGTGAAGGTTCAGCAATGTCAGGGGATAGAGTTACTTTTGAAGTTTCAGAAGTTACGACAGTTATTGGGGTTTCTTGTGGAGGCCCAGGAATGTCGGTGGATGGGTTTTGCTGTTGAACTTCAGAAGTAATGACAGTTGGTTGGGTTTCTTGTGAAATTTCAGAAAGAGTGTCAGCTGATGGGTTTTCAAGGGTCTGTTCAGTAACGATGATGGGGCTAGCTTTCGAGGGTTCATCCTCAGCATCTAAGGTCTCTGATGAAGCTTCATCCATGGCAGGTGGGCTGTCTGGAAAAGATTCTGAAACTGCTGTTGGGTTTTCTAGAGACGTTTCTGAAAGTTCAGGCTGATTTTCCAGAGACGTTTCAGAAAGTTTAGGTTGGTTTTCCAGGGAAGTATCTGAAATTGCGGTAGGGGTTTCAAGAGAAGTTTCTGTAATTTCAGGTGAATTTTCCCGACACGTTTCTGAAGGGGAAGATGGGCTTTCCAGGGAAGTATCTGAAATTGCGGTAGGGGTTTCAAGAGAAGTTTCTGTAATTTCAGGTGATTTTTCCCAACACGTTTCTGAAGGGGAAGCTGGATTTTCCAGGGAAGTATCTGAAATTGCAGCTGGGGTTTCAAGTGAAGTTTCTGTAATTTCAGGTGACTTTTCTCGAGATGTTTCTGGAGGAGAAGTTGGATTATCCATAGATGTTTCCAAACATGCATTTGGATCTTCCTGAGAGGATGGCCACATTTGAAGTTCAAGTAGACGAACATCAGCGTAAGGGACCATTTTAACTGCTTCCTTAAGAAACATCAGATCGCCAAGGTCCTGCAGAGTGAACCGAAGCATGACCGTGTTTGGTGGTATACTTGTGAAGCTCAACTGGAAGGAATGGTAAAGACGAGCTGCTTTCTTCAATGCCTCTGGATAAGACCAATAGAACAACGCATGGTGTCTGTGCCCTGGACCCCCCAATCTCCTCATTCCGTCAAAACCCTGCACAATTCCACAACATATAAATGGAAATTGTTCAATTAATTTTACACAAAATGAATTTCTTATGAATTTGAAACACTCCGTAATACCATGTCTTCATGGTCAGAGCTCAGACTCGGTTTCTTGGCGACAAAAAGTGTTGCCTGTGCCAGTATGTTGACTGCAACTGATGCATGACCAAACAGACAAAAAAAGGGAATCAATACAAAGGCAGATAGACATATTAGGTAATGAGTACGCAAGAAAGCACAACTTTCTGTTTGTTTTTTTTTCCTTGGTCATGTTCGGAAAGAAAATACGGACCAAGTTGTGATCCTTCACTCTGATATAGATCTTCAACCAGCTTATCTGCGTCGTGACATGGTATAGCAGCCTCACAAAAGATGGTGGCATAAGGAAACACTGGAATTTCAAGAGTATTTTCAAGGACTTCAATCGTAAATGCTCTAGCAGGTTCTCCTGATAAACACGAAACGCCAGAAAATAAGTGTTACCATCCAACAATGTAAACTTAACCATAACTGATTAGAGACAATACTTTCCGACTCATAGTAGCTGATATCCAACTCTGAGATTAAACAAAGAAAAAATACCTTACAGAAATCGAAAAACATCATTTTGAATGAACAATGCATCAGTCAAAGATCGTGCTCATACGACTACTGACTGGTGTAAGAGATAACAACCAACCTCAAATAAAGCAACAACCAACGTGCTCATACGACTACTGACTGGTGTTAGCGATGACAATAAGCAACAGTATAAAGCAACAACCAACGTCAAATAAAGACCCATCATACAACAAATGGTGACTGTTATGTCAAGCACGAATTCTTGATGACATCAGATCAGCGGCGAATTAACAGCAACAGCGGATTAATAATCATCACTAAACGCTAAATCGAATACTTAATCAAGAATTATAAAATCCATGAGCACCATAACAAACATCAACCAACTAACTAATACAATCGAGCACAAAAAATTACGACTTATCAATCATACATTCTCCTCCGACTTACGAGTTTTCACATTTAACCAACCGAAATTAAACAGCAAGAACAAACATCAGACAACAACAGATGATGATTGTTATCAATAATCACCAAACCGAGTAATTAATCATTAAACATCGAACAACAACAACAACAACAACAAAGCCTCGGTCCCAAGATCATCGAAAACCGTCAATATATAAAATACAAAAAAAAAATAACATAAAAAAATAACAAAAAATCAAACAAGAAGAAGTTATACCAAAACTGAAGGAGATCACATTAGACTCAACAATATGAGCAACAATCACGGCATCTCCCTCGTCGACAACCAAATTCTCCGAAACCATCCTCAAATCAACCAATTTCCCATCCATAGGCTTCCTACACTCAAACTCCCCCAATTTCACACCCATCATCCAAACACACCCGTGCACATCACTCGAGTTTCCGACAGTGAAAAAGACGCCTCCCCCATCGACATCGATCCTCCCTAGCCCGACATCGTTCAATTCCTGGTCACATAGCGCCACGATTGCCTGCTTCAGGCTCCACGCCCGTCTCACCTCGAACCGAAACCCTAATTCCTCCGAAGTTCCACCAATGCTAGGGTTAGGGTTAGGGTTTTGGTGTGAAACCTCGGAAATCATGTCGAAATTAGGGTTTTGGTAAACGTCAATTAGGGTTTCTGATGACGGTTCGACACGGAAAACAGGCCGGTATTGTTTCTGAAAATGTTCTAAACCAGGAAATGCAGGCGGATGTCGAAGCGAGTCGTCGACTTCTGCAGGCGGAAGTTGCTGGAATTGGTCCAAATACGGAAATGGCGGCGGGGACGGGTGTTGTTGAGACGAGTTATCGACGACAGAAGACGACAACGACGACGACGACGACGAAGGTTGTTGTTGTTGTTGTTGATGAGAGGGATTTTGCATGAGTTTTTTCAGAAGAAAAAAAAAAGAAAAAGAAAAAGAATTTTTTTGGAGGGAAAGTTAGTTAAGGTAGTTAAGGTAGTTGGTGACGTGTGAAGAAAGTTAGTTACTAGTGAATTTGTGATTTGTTTATTATGAATGAAAATTTGTGGTGAGTGGGTGTGTGTATATATATATATATAGTGGATTAGTGGGTAGGGTTAGAGGTAGGGAAGGGGTGTAAAATGATGAGGGTCGTGTCAATCGAATTTTGGAATTAAGTCGATTAAAGTTCGGTTAGGCTGATTTTGAGTATGGTCAAATTCGAGCTGTGCTGGAATCGGTAGAGATTGTATGAAATTGTCGATCGTTTTTTTTTTTTTTTTTTGCTATATGATTAAAGTTATAAAAATAAATAAAATTATAAGGAGCTGTTGGTTTTTTTTTTTTTTTTTTTTTTTTTTTTAAGAAAGGAAAGAGAAAAGAAAATAATGATCAGACTAAGCTCAAATTGAGTACTAGTCTTTCCCGAGCTGAGCCCGAGCTTCGAGTGTTTGAGATCGATGAGTTTCATGCCGATTTTAAGCTGGAGCGAATATTCCCAAGCCGATTATGATCATTGGACCTCGAGCACTGATCATTTTGGTTACATCCTTGGTTAAATGATTAGAGGGGATGATTGTAGTAACCGAAACAAATTCGAGTTAACACGAGATTAATCTAATACTCGATGGCCACTTTATTTTTTAACCCAAACTCGATCTGAAGTAATCTGGATCTATCTGTGACTCAATATTGATTAAGTAAGACTAGATCGACCTTTATTTTATTTGAATTCACTAAAATTGAAATGAATACAGTTATAAATTGTTTTAACGCGAAATTGTCGATCCAAAATATGGAAGTGTCATATGGTAGGTTCTATGTTTAACCTTGTAGGCTTGCGGAGCAATTTGCAGAACCCTATGATTTGTTATTACGAGAAGACTCATCGCTTGTGGAGTTGTGGTATGGTATTGTTGCTCTTTGCTGTTGGAAGACGTTACTTTCTCTGTTTCAGTCATTTATTTACCTATTTATCATCATAATTGGATCGAATTCTATTTTGAAGAAGACGGTCAGCTTGTGTTCTAGCCTATAGTCTTTTAGGTGATCACGGCATGTCTTATATATTGAAGTGTGAATTATACTGCACCACTAGAATGATGGCGTTGCTTTGACATCAACAATTGTACTGCGAAACAATGTCAATTCAGAAGACGAATGTGACAACCATATGCAAATATTACGATAGATGTCGAGACATACAGATAAATGGTTGGTTAGTAAATGAATGAGTACCGCTGGCGCCAAAGCCGAACAATTGGCTCATTTCTGATTCCGTCAAGTATAGTTCCCCTGACTCGCTATTTATTCTTGACTCACAAAACGATACCAGGAATCACTCCGCACAAAACAATATGTACCAGTGGATCACAAAACAGAAGGGACGAGGAAACAATGGACAATTCACAGGACGCAAAACGCACAATGTATCAGGCATCACAAGGAACGCATGTTCATAGGATAGAATCTGTGATCTGTATGACTACAAAATCTGACTCAATGCCGAATAATTCTGGCTTTCAGCTAAAACATATCTACAAAAGTAAGTATCTCGAGAGAAGGGCACTGCTGTTATTTCTGTCGATTAATCGATCAGTCTATCCCTTCTGGGAAGCTTAAGGCCGGGCAGATGAGCATTTTAGCTGCTCCCTTGAGAAAAATCAGTTC
>JAUEKU010184077.1:0-10136 GCA_032274805.1 Gypsophila paniculata | reverse complement strand
GAAACACCCCCCTCCCCCCGACCCAAGATGTCCAGTAACCCGAATAGACCCGATAACTATTTGAGTCGACACGATAATGACCATATAACCCAAACTCAACCTGAAAAATCTGTCTGATTGATCCGAACCGACTTGACACCGGCCTCCGAATCCAAACGATGAATTCATCCGAGTAATCCAACCCGACCCGACGGACCGATTGCCGTTTTATTTGTGATATCCAAAAAAAAGCGCCCCATCAAACCAAGTGCAGCACAAAAAAAAAAACGAGGTCGAAAAAATGATGAGGTTGAAGCGATTTGCAGACAAATCTTACTACACTTCAATCCTAACTTCGCCTCCAAAATCATCATTCAAACATCACCCTTCTCAAACTACTTCCATCCGTTTTCTTGACTTCTATCAGGTCCACTCCCTTATTAATTCCTGCCTCCCCCGTTCCATCCATTTGTATACGTTTCTCAAAAACATTTGAGGGAGGTTTTTGAGAAACGTATACAAATACAATTGGGAGTGGGTGGAACGGAGGATGTATCATTAATTCAATGTTTCATAACGTCCTCCGTTCCATCCACTTGTATACGTTCCATCCATAACGTATACGTTTCTCAATGGATGGAACGGAGGATGTATAATTTTGTAGTGAAATTGATGAAATCATTAATTCAAATGTTTCCTAGTTCCTCCGTTCCATCCAATTGTATACGTTTCTCAAACACGTATACAATTGGGAATGGATGGAACGGAAGAATGAGAAAAATAGTGAATTTGATATTAGTGAGACTGATGGTATTATATTGGGTGTGATTTGATTTCAGCTAGGAAGCAAGGATGCAATCGAGAAGGAACGTGCTCGACTGTAAGACTAGTTAATCAAACTTCCTCATTGCTGTGTTGGGAACGTTGTAATTTCGAGTGATTTTCTGGGGTTTAATTATTGGTTGTTAAATGTAGGACAGTAAAGATGAGATGAGTCGAGGGTACTTTGCTGACATGTCTGATCTTAAAAAACATGGTGGCAAGGTAATTTAATTACTTTGTTTTCGTTTCGGTGACTGAGAAATTTTTGTTAGGGTTTGTAAGGTTTCTGGTTTTTTCTGTCTAATTCTGAAGTTTGCAGCTCCTTTGGATGTTATAAATGATTCATGAAAGAGTTAGTTTTTTTTGAGAGACCGTCTTCTGATTTTAAATTGTCAACTATTACATCTTAAAAAACATGGTGGCAAGGTAACTAATTACTTTGATTTTGATTTGTTGATTGAAAAATTCTTGAAAAAGGGTATTTAGGGTTTCTAATTTTATCGGCCTAATTGTGAAGTTTGCAAGTCCTTTGGATGCTATAAACGATTTATGAAATGAGTTTTGTTCGAAATAATGAATTATGAAATGGGTACTTGTTGATTTGTGATTGTATGGTTTGTGTTGCCTGTTTGGATAGGTTGAAATGGGAAGCATGCTATTTTTTTCCGGCCTAATCATGAATGTCGTTGAATTTTGGGAATCGGGTTTCATTTGAAAAAATAAATTACGAAATGGGTATTTGTTACCTTTGTGATTGTACAGTTTGTGTTACCTGTTTGGACAGGTTGCAATGGCAAACCAGGGATTATTTTCCGGCCTAATTGTGAATTTCATTACATTTTGGCTGTAAGCGATTTATGAAACGGGCTTCAATCGGAAAAGTAAATTGCCAAATGGGTACTTGTTAGTTGTTAGTTGCTACCTTGTGATTTCTAGGCTTGTGATGCCTGTTTAGAAAGGTTGAAATAGCAATTGGAACTATTTTTTTCGCCTAATTGCGTATTTGTTGCCTTTTGGTTGTTAACAATATAGTAAATACGGTTTCATTCAATAATAAATTACGAAATGGATACTTGTTAGGAACCTTGTGATTAATAGGTTTGTGATGCCTGTTTGGATAGGCAGTAATGGCGAACCGGGCTAATTTTTGGGCTGAATTATGGTGCTTTTGGCTGCTAACAGTTTCCGAAACGGATTTCATTCAAAATAAAAAATTATGAAATAGGTACTTATTACATTGTGATTGAAAGGTTTGTGTTGTTTGTTTTGATAGGTTGCTGTCGCAAATGAAGCTATAATCCCTGCAGCTACAGCGGCAAAATTTCCAGCAGTGGAAGTTAGTTATTCCAATGGTAAAATCATGAAGTTGCCTGTTGGTTCAGATGGGACTGTTGGGGATACTAACAAAATGGATACGCCTAAGGCAACATTACTTTGTCTATCGTTCCGTGCAAGTTCTCAGGTTCGAAGTTGTGAATACAATCTGACTTTTATGCTTAATGTATTGCTCCTTCTATTATTGCAAGTAGCTATTGACTGCATAATTGTTGAATACTGTGTGTCTCGGTATTTGGCATATGCCGAGGAAACTATAGTGCTGGCTAAAAATCCTACTCCTAAGTCCTAACATAGATAGGATCTAGGTAGACCTGGCAAACGGTCAACCGGGTCGGGTTTGGATCGAGTCAGTTCAGGTCGGGTCATTTTCGGGTCAAGTTTAAGCTGGGTTGGGTCAATTTGGATTTGGGTAATTTTCGGGTTTGTTACTTTCAACTTTTTTGGGATAACTGATTGTAGGCTGTAATTAATAGTCGGGTGTTTTCGACTTATGTCAGGTCAATTCAGGTTACGGGTCAAACTCGGGTCTTCAGTTCGGGTGTTAGGTCGGGTTCAGATTGAGTTATTCGGGCTGGGTCATTCGGGTCAGGTCAGTTTTGCCAGGTCTAGAGTTATGTGGTCAAGCAAATTTGGTACGGAGTTTACTCAATGATTGGCACTGTGTTGTTGCTTTGTCTTGTTTCGTTAAGTTACTAGTTAAGTAGTTATAGATTGATTCTCTTGTGTACGAATTACGTGCACTGAGCTTTGTGTTGAATTTCACCTGATCTTGGTGGCTGTTTGTAGCACTGAGTATCATTTGGCACTACATTAACCTTCAATCAGCTATTTTAAGTGACCTGTTGTCTGTTGATGTTTAGTTTGCAAACCATTATGTCTATTTGTGCTAGAGTACGTACCGTCTCTTCTTTGTTGTTGGTTTTTACAGCTCAAAGTTTCATGGCAAACAAATTTGTCCACTAATATTGGAACCTTGTTTCATAAAAAATGTTGGTGCATCCTGACATACACCGTGGTGGCGTGGTCCAACGTTGATGACATTTTTTTTTTTTGGTACAGGCTATGGTTGATTCTTGGAGCAATCCATTTCATAAAGCCTTCAGTGATCGCAGTAATATCCACATATACGAGGTACTTTAATTCAATGCATTGGTTGAGGCATCATACCACCACGACCATGCCATGTCTTTTATGTGTTTTGGCCATGTTTGCATCCACGGTGTACCTTCAGGAAATTGTATTTTTCTCTCTGTTTATTTTTTTCACTAATGTTCTGAAGTATTAGTAAGTAATTTTTTGATAATCCTCACTGTTTTAACAGAGCTTCTATCTAAAACGTTACAGTTTCAACTATTGAAAATACAGCACACATATCCAATGTAGTATCAAGTCCTCAGTAACTCATATTTAGTGATATTTGTGGCCCAAATATATGTGTTATGACTTACGAGCCATTGATGAGTAATCTTGCCTGCCTGCCTGGTTTACTTTCAACAATCTGCGACATTGAAGTTACGGCATCTGACACGCAACTTGCCTTGTTACTCAGGTGTCATTTGTGGACTCTTGGTTCTTGTCATTAAGTCCTATAAAGCGGCTCTTGCTTCGAATGATGAAGAAATCAAGCGCGACTGATATCACTGGTTCACTTCAGAGGCAATGTGTGTATGCATTTGGCGACCACTATTATTTCAGAAAGGAACTCAAGATATTGAACCTCTTGACTGGGTAAAAGTCCCTTATTTTTTTCATTAATAATTTTTTCTGTAATGTCTTATTTTTTTCTTTTCTTTTCTTTTGTTTTTTTTTTTTTTTGCTTAAATATTGTCATTTCACAGGTACATTTTCTTGCTTGACAATTTTGGTCGAGTAAGATGGCAAGGTTCTGGTGCATCGACAGAAGAAGAGTTGGGATCACTTCTGTCATGCACGACTCACTTATTGAATGAGAAATAATCTCTCGGTTTGTCGTTTCCAAACTCCAACTCAATCAAGGTACTGAGCATCTGATGGTAATCATTTTTGTTTCTCTTATAAAACTAACCCAAAAATGCTCTGATTATACCCTCATTTCCCTACCTGTTTCAATGTTTCCGGGACATAGGATTATATAACAATATAACATCGAGCTCCTTTTTTTTTTTTTTTTTTTTTTACGTTTGCTGAAGACATGATCATGTTTTCCTTTTCTTTTTATTGCATCATCTCACATCGACAATTTCAACCCACGATTCCTGTAACTTGTCCTTAAATTGTTTCGGGACTAGGGCATCGTTGTTGGTGTGATGTTTTTTGCTGCTTGTGCGGCCGCCTTTACGAAATTGAGAGACAAGCATTTGGGCTTCATATTTTCTCATCATGTCAATTCAATTGAGGTCTACACTGTACCATTTAATATGTTGTCATCTATTTCGGCATTGTGAATGTATTTACACTCCTGGTTTCAAAAAATTAGTTTTCGATATCAAAATAATGCCAAATTCATTTATGTATGTGAATAATAGTAACATCCTCCCTCCCCTCGATTTTATTACTCCGCGTATACTATTGTTTATAAAATTGTTGGACTATCATTTTCGGAAAATAGAATTACGCATCGGATGTAGTACCACAACTCTTTTAGTTTTTGAGTTTTTTTCTAAAGTTTTTGAGCTTTTATGAATGTTGGTAAAAAGAACTCAAGGTTTGGATCGGAACCAAATAAAATGGAATAAGGTGTCTTTCCTTTCAGTAAAGTAGTAGGTGTACGGTTAATTAAGAAAACTGTCGTCTGAACACACTCACCCCAGTACGTTATAGGAAGAGATGCTTGAAACCGAAGAGCTCGTGCTATTTCCAAAATATTGCGATGTTTCCGCTCCACTCGTCCATTCTGCTGCGGAGTATCCACACACGACGTATGTAACAAAATCCCATATTGACTATAAAACTCGTGAAGAGAAGAGTTAATGAACTTAGTCCCATTGTCGGAGCGAACTATCTTGACCTCCTTATGAAACTGCGTGCGAACCATCGCACAAAAATTTTTCATACAACTGGGCACTTCACTTTTGTCATTGATTAAATAGACCCATACAGCACGAGAGTGGTCGTCAACAATAGTAAGAAAATAATGCGCACCGGACAAAGACGGAGTAGAGTA
The DNA here is from genome assembly GCA_032274805.1 of Gypsophila paniculata. Classification (NCBI taxonomy): domain Eukaryota; kingdom Viridiplantae; phylum Streptophyta; class Magnoliopsida; order Caryophyllales; family Caryophyllaceae; genus Gypsophila; species Gypsophila paniculata. Next base: position 4,855 of record JAUEKU010184077.1, on the reverse strand, counting down.
TGGCCCCCATAAATCACAATGTATTAAATCAAATAAATTACGGGAAAGAGTAGTACTAATAGGAAAAACATTCCGAGTTTGCTTAGCACGAATGCATACATCACAATTTGTTAATAATTTATTGATTGCATTATCCTGACCAATAGGAGAAACAAAGGATAAATGCTGACGAGACGGATGTCCTAGTCGACGATGTAGAAGTAAAGTAGAGTCGACCGTGCTTTTATTACTCAAAATTTGTTGTGTCACCGGTCGATAATAATACACCCCGTTCAATTGCTCATCCAGTCCAATCGGCATCCTCGAATTGCGGTCCTGTAAAACGCAGAAACGGTCAGTAAATGTGACAAAACAATTACTATCACCAATGAGCTGACCAATAGATATTAAATTGCACTTGAGCTGTGGAACATAAAGTACATTCCGAAGAACAAGAGACCCCAATGTGACCGAGCCACTTAAAGTAGCCATGGTTTTCCCACCATCCGGGAGACTTACAGAGGAGGGCGTGAGAGACTGGTGGTCCGTTAAAAATTCAAGAGAACCTGTCATATGATGAGAAGCGCCGCTATCGAGCAACCAACAAGCATTATAACATGACGTACCCGTTAATTTGGAAGAAGCAGAGGCATTGTCTAAAAGCAAGAACAATTGCTGAGATTGCTCAGAGGAGAGTCCCGGGATGACGGTGGTCGAAGGCGTGGTGGATGGTGTCTCATTGCGAGGTCCTTGAACAACATTAGCTGTGGCGGTGTGTTGTTGTCCTCTGCCAGACGAGGAAACACTACGACCTCGGGAATTTCGCCCACGACCTCTGCCACGAGAGGGATAACCAATGCGCTGAAAACAGTGGTCATAATCATGACCCGGCTTGTTACAAAAGGTGCACGACAGTGGATTGGCACCATGGGCAGGTGGTGGAGCAGAGGAAGACGAAGGCGTCTGAACAGCGAAGCTCATAGCTTCGGTTTTGTCATCACGATCGCGAACAATCGATTTGTGTCTTTCCTCTTGAGTAGCCAACGAAAAAGCTTTATTAATAGTAGGGATGGGATCCATACTAAGAATTTGGGTTCGAAGAGTATTGTACTTATCATCATTAAGACCGAGTACGAATTCATGGACCTGTTCTTCCGCCGGTCGAGCCCGTAATTTAGTAGCCGCCGAACAAGTGCAGCCACATGTAACATCAACCGACCCATATAATTCGTCCCACAAACTTTTGAATTTATTATAATAAGACACAACGGACAATTCCTTTTGACGGAAATTATGATATTCAGATTTGAGTTGATTAATACGAGGACCGTTAGCAGTAGAGTAACGTTCCTTGAGATCGGCCCATAATTCTGACGCAATAGTATGTGATGCAATACTCGGTTGGATGGAAAGATCGACCGAATTAAAAATCCATGAGCAAATAATGGAATTATTAGATTTCCAAGCTGCGAATTCGGGTGATTTTACATCCACCGGTTTAACAAATTCACCATTAACAAAGCCAAATTTATTCCGACTGTCTAAAGCATTGATAACTGCTTTAGTCCAAATTTCATAATTATCTCCAGTTAATAAATATTTGGTTAAAGAATTACTTGGTCCTTCGGAAGGGTGTAAATAATAAACAATAGAAGCATCATGAATGAGTTGGAGCTTCTTACCGTTGCCGTTGCCGTTTCCGTTAGTCATGATACGTGAGCAAGTTGTGGAGATAAGCAGAAGGAAAGTTGTTTTGGCGTGAAAAAAAATAAAATAAAAAACAAAAGTAGGATCGTTAAACCATTGGCGATGATGCCATGATAAAACTGAGAATCAGAAGATTTTATTGATTGAAGCCTTGTCTGTACATGACCTAAAATACATGTATATATAGCAAAGAAGAAACCAAGATTAGGTGAAACTTCAATATTCCTAAACAAAAATATTTCCTAAATATATTCTACTAACTTTCCTAAATATACTCTACTTGGAACACAAGCCAACAATCTGTTAATATATCCTGACAATATCGCAATACCTCTATTAGAGGGGTTACCACGTCCTCGAACATACATTCCTGAAACTAAGAAAATCATAAGTATTCTCTTGTTAGCAAATGAGGAAGGTGGTTATCTTCACCTTTTTTTATGAATTATAGAAAAATCAAAAGAAGCTAAATGAGCTTGTCATCTGGCAAACATCTGTTTAGAAACATCATGTTTAAAATCTTTAAGAAACATAAACTTAGCCGCACTACAAACTGTTTTAACAATAAATTTTTAATTATATAAATTATCTTGGAATTTTAAAATGATTTAACTATAGCAAGAATTTCCTTAGCCACAATAGCATAATTTTTTTGTGCATTATTCCACTTGCTAGAATAAAATCTTACCAAATATTCTTGCTTAGTGGTAGGATCAATTTGTTTCAAAATTCCTCCATAACCTATGTCAGAGCGTCAGTTTCAATAATTTTATCCAAAAAAGGATTTGCTAAAGCAAGACATGGCAAAGAAACAACTTTACTCTTGATCTTTTTAACCATATTTTTATGATTAATAGTCCAAGGTTTAGGATCCTTTTTAAGCCTTTCATATAAGATGGCTGTATCTTGGGCAATATTTTTATAGTAAGGGGCAATATAATTTAAACTCCCTAAAAATCTTTGTAATTGGGTTTTATCCAAAATTTCATCAGGAAATTTTGATCCAAACTCAATACTTCTATTAATTAGTATAATATTTCCTTTTTTAATATAGTGGCCTAAAAATCTGATTTTAGTATGGAATAAAACCATTTTAGGTTTAGAAATGACCGATCCATTTGTTATAACAATCTTTTTGAAGATTTCTAGATGTCTAAAATGCATCTTAATAGTTTTGGAAAACACAACGATATCATCTATGTAAACAATGATAAAATCACTATAATTGTTGAAAATATCGTTCATAATCTTTTGAAATTCAGAAGGGGCATTTTTAAGACCAAACGGCATAACCTGCTATTCATATTGTCCAAAAGGAACATTAAAAGCTATTTTGTAACAATCATTAGAATTAATTTGAATTTGCCAATATCCAGATTTTAAAATAAATTTAGAAAAAATTAAAGCTTCATATAACCTATCTAGTAAGTCCTTTTTATTAGGTATTGGATATCTAAACCACTTTAAGACCTTATTTAAAGGATTGTAATAAATAACAAGTCTACACCACGTTCCTGTTCAGCATGTTTATTAACATACAAAGCAGTACAAGACCAAAGAGATTTCGAAGGTCTAATAAGTTTTTTTTTCTATTAAAGAAGCAATTTCATTTTTACATAAAGCTAATTAATTAGCATTCATTTGACAAGATCTAGCCCTAGTAGGAATATTATCCTCTTGAAAACCATCTTCATAAGGAAGAGTAACAATATGTTTTTTCCTATCCCAAAAAGCATTAGGGTGATCACTACAAATATCTGTAGAAAATTGTTTGGATATTAAATCTATTTTTCCTTTTAATCTAGGATTTTGAAGTTGTTGTTCAATAGTCAAAATATTAACTTCATGTTTAAGAAATCCTAATTGGTTTTCTTTCAGATTTAAATGATCAAACATATGATGTAAAGTTCGAATATAAGGTTTAGTAATAAATCTAAAAGTTATAATATCATTATTATAATTGGCAACAATCTTTTATTTATCCACACAAGTAAATGTATAAATTTTATTCAAGAAAGGGAATCCAAGAATTACTTGGGTATAAAGTTTATTCTTTACTAATAAAAAACTTAATGGAATACATTTTCCATCTGAGAAAGAGCATGAGAAGTTTTATCAAATTATCTAGTAGGTAATAAACCTTCTTATATATAAGATTTAAATCAGCACCACTGTCAATAAGTGCTGTAAAATTTTGAAAATTAATTATCAATTCTCACAGTGATCTTAATATACCATTTCTGGCTGACCACGGTTTTGAAGGGTTTCTAAAAATCCAGAGTCTAAAGGCTCAACATTCGGCAAATTATTACCTTCAAGTTGATTAATCTGTTTCCTATCACTATCAACAGGATTAATTATCTCCAAATTAGAGATTCTATTATCCCGTTCTTTTGTTTTAAGTCTTAAATCTTTAATTTCTGACTTAAGATTATTAATTTCTAATAATATGTCTTTTAAAGACGTCAGTTGAGATTCAGTTTGTCTAGAATTCAGAAGTCTATAAACTTCACCCATAGTATAAGGTTTCTTATATTTATAAATTAGATCTTTCCCTATATTATCCTTTTCATAAGAAGAGTTAGAAGTCGTACCAATTTGATCAATAATTTTAGACCTTATGTAACACCCCGAATTATCGAACTCAGGATATCACGATATAAAGTAATATAAAATAGTGGATCAATGTACCATGGGGTCATTATTGGAATAACATCGTCTTGCAAAACCATTAGTAATAATAACGAAAAATGCGGAAGCGAATTAAATGATTAAGCAGCGGAATCCATTTAGCGTTGACGTCCCCTTCCAAGATCCCCTTAGCAAAAAACTTTAATCAACCTGCATATGTTCTGCTCCCCAGAGGATCATCACAGGCCCATCGAATAAGATGGACAAAAACAAGCAACCGTCAACACTAGGTTGAGTAGCGTAATGAAAATGAAAACGTGAAAATAACAAAAATTTAAAAAGATAAAGGTTTAGAAATAAAATGAACTTATTTTTAAACTAATGAAATAAAATCAATATTCAAAAGAATGATTTAAATAATAAAAGAAAAGTAAACGTTTCAAAAATAAACCTTTCGTAACCAACGAGTAACCATACTCCAAAATATTTCCATAGGAAAATATTTTCCTTTTCCAAACCATTCGGATAACCATATCCG
>JAUEKU010184066.1:0-10137 GCA_032274805.1 Gypsophila paniculata | reverse complement strand
GTGATTGCCACCGAGTCACACCGGATTAAGCTTTCAAGTCAGTGGTTGGTACCACGACACAGCTTGTTTCCTTTTGCGTTTGTTTTTCCTTTTGTTCCTACATTTCCCACCGTTAATGCTCCAGAAACCCCTGCCACTACCACTGAGCCAATAGAGTCTGAACCTCTGATCGTTTCTTCTTCCACCATTAATGCTCCAGAAACACCCGCCGCTGAGCTAATGGAGCCTCTATCTGCTGATCTTAACACTAGTACTGCCACCAGCCACGAATTTGGACGAGGTCATCGTCCAAAGATTCCTAATGTGCGACTTAAAAAGGATATGTTCGCAACATCGCAGTTTTACATCCCTCGCCAGTCTCAGCTGCCTCATCATCCGTCTTAGGTACGAGCTTTCATATATCTCATTTTGTGAATTATGATAAGTTTTCCCCTTATCATCGTGTTTTTCTCTCGGCCGTAACCAATGGTCGCGAGCCTGCTTCTTTTCGTGAGGCAATGCAGGATGATAATTGGAGACGTGCTATAAACTCAAAGTGCAGGCTTTGGAGAATAATCATACTTGGACCGTTGAGACATTACCTCCCGGCAAGAAAGCCATTGGGTGTAAGTGGGTTTACAAAATCAAGCATAAAGTTAACGGATCAATTGAACGTTACAAGGCACAAGTTATTTTGGGCAATAAACAGATTGAGGGTCTTGATTATCATGAGATGTTTGCTCCTACTGTGAAACTTGTTACAGTCTGAACCTTATTAGCAGTTGCAGCAGCTAAATCATGGGAGTTTCACCAAATGGACGTTCATAATGCTTTTTTACATGGTGACCTTTAAGAGGAGGTATATATGCGTTTTCCACTCGGTTTTGAGCATCCTACTCCAAGTAAGGTATTTCGTCCGCGAAAATCATTGTATGGTTTAAAACAAGCCCCGCGTTGTTGGTACGCGAAACTTTCTTCTGCATTGTCTTCTTATGGATTCACTCAATGTCCGTTTGATCATTCTTTTTTCTCAGTCCGTCATACTCAAGTTGAATTGCACATGCTGGTTTATGTTGATGATCTAGCTTGTTATTACGAGCAATGACGCCAGTGCTATTCATACATTTAAGGCATAATTGAGCAAATGTTTTCATATGAAAGACTTAGATTTTCTTAAATATTTTCATGGAATTGAGGTTGCTAGAAATGCGACGGGACTATTCATCTTGCAGCGGAAATATGTTCTTGATATTCTTAAGGAAGCTGGGCTCTTGGGTGCTAAACCCGCTACTGTTCCAATGGAACCAAATCATCGGTTGGCTCTGGCCGATGTGGACCTTTTATATGACCCTTTACCTTATCGCCGCCTAGTGGGTCGGTTAGTTTACATGACGATCACTCGACCTGAACTATGTTATTCGGTCCATGTCCTTGCTCAGTTTATGCAGGCCCCTCGAGTTGAACATTGGCAAGCTACTTTACAAGTCATTCGCTTTCTGAAACAATCTCCTGGCCAAGGCTTGTTGTTGCGAGCTAATTGTGAACTTAAGCTTCATGTATATAGCGATTCTGATTGGGCTAGTTGCCCTCTAACTCGAGAGTCCTTGTCCGCATATATAATTTTCCTTGGTTCTTCACCCATCTCGTGGAAAACCCAGAAACAGAATGCAATGTCTCGTTTTTCGGCAGAGGATGAGTATCGTTCTGTGGCCTATGCAACGTGAAATCAAATGGCTTCGTGGATTGCTCTGTTTTGTTGGTGTGCCTTCGTCATATCCGATACCTTTGTTGTGTGACAGTCAGTCTGTGCTACGTCTTGATCGAAATCCCGTTTTTCATGAACGGACAAAACACGTTGAGGTTGATTGTCATTTTGTTCGCGATGAAATTCTTCGTGGGACAATTGTTCCTAGCTACGTGCGCACAAAAGATCAATTGGCTGATTTATTAACTAAGGCTTTAGGCGACTCCGTGTTTGATGGACTTCTCTTCAAGTTGGGCATTTCGAACCTCCATGCTCCAACTTGAGAGGTAATCAGGGACGGAGCTAAGAGTAGGCCCACGGGGCCTCGGCCCAGATAAGAATTTGAAGATAATTATTATACAACTACCAACAGAACATATTGTTGGTGTAGCTCAGTTGGTTGCTTTGGTTGAACTACTTTATATTTGTTGTCGGTTGGATCGTGGGTTCGACACACCCTAACTTCAAAATTCAATAAAAAAATGCGTGTATTATACTACCTATAATTTGTCGGGTCATGTTGGGTTTATGTCAATCTTATCTAGTATGACTTAATAATCCATTATATATTTTTAAAAATAATTTTTTTTTTGTATTTAAAAGTTATTTTTACGAACGTTTGGGTTGGATAAGGTCGAACAGAGTAAAGAGTCGGGTTATTTTCGGGTCGAGTCAGCTGTCGGGTTGGGTCGGGTTGGATCGGGTCAAATAATTATCCGGTCGATAACGGGTTACGGGTCAGGTCGGGTTCGGGTTCGGGTCGGCCTTAATCGAGTCGTATCGGGTTACGGGTCGTCATCGGTTCGGGTCGGGTCGGGTCGGGTTTGAGTTGCAGTATTTTCGGGCCAAGTCGGGTCGGTTTACTCGGGTTTCGGGTCGGGTCACTCGGGTCGGGTCAGGCTTGTCAGCTCTAGTTGTATATACATCATTACGTATCAATGAATAAAGGGGGAAGCACCGAATATCTCCCTTTCTCAATTTTCCAATGATGCTATTCCTGTGATAATCTTCAAACAATAGAATACCGAAAGGTAAAGATAGAGATTAGAGTAGTAAAACTGCTGAGGACAAAGATCGCGAGATTAGTAATGTTAATTGTGAAGAAACATTAGTGTTCATTGTTAAGACGACGTGCTCTGCTGCAAGATGCAAGGGAGTTCTGATCTTGCTTTCCGCTAAATCTTTCACCGCGATTCAGTTCCTCACGTCTTACAAATGGCCTCAATCCATAATATTTGTCCTTTTCTTTTTAAACTTAATCTTTGCAACTCTAGCTTTACTCGGTTTAGTTCAAATTTTTATTTTCAATTTTTTCTTTGGACAAATTTACCTTAACCCCTAATTGATTCTCTTAACAAAAATTAATAACTTATTAACTTATATTCAATCAATTTGAAAACACAGTTATTTTACTACGAAGGATTAAGATTTCATTAAAGATCAAATTTAATTACTACTCCGTAATTACTAATTATTATAATTCGATGATTACTATGCTCTTTTTTTTCATTTTTTTATTTTATTTACGTTATTCAAATTTAAATGGTCATCGGAGCAGCCGAGTGAGTGGCGGCGGCGGCGGCAACGAAGATGAGTGGCAACGGGGGCGAGTGACGGCGGAGGAAAAGGCGGTGATTGTGGCTGATTATGGCGAGGCGGTGGCTGCCGGGGAGGGGAGTGTTTCATGGTTTTTTGTTTAGTTTAATTTTTTTTTATTATTATTTTGGGAGGGGTTTTTTTATTAATTAATTTATTTATTTTTAACTGTTTTGAGATTTTTATGTTTGACATTAATTTTTTTAATTTTTAACCATTTTTTATTTTTTTTGGAAAAATTAAAATATATTATTTTATATAAAATAAATTATTTATGTTTATTTCTGCAGAATATTAGGAAGTCGTAATGTATTAGGAGTCATTATTTAGTTATTACTTTGTATATATTAGAAATAATAAAATAGTTATTTTTTACGGGTTTTTTTCAAGATAAATGCATTTTTTTTGTTACTTTACCGTAAAAAAATTTATGTAATTGAGAATTAATAAATTTTTCATACTTATTACTTATTATTGTTATTGTCAAATTGTCAAATGATTTAAAAGGAGTGAAACATATAAAAGAGGTTAAAAAAATTAAAAGAAAAAAGAATGAAATATTTAAAGTATGGAGTAGTAAACAAAAGAGTTAAATATTTAAAAGAGTAAAAAAAAAGTGAAATATTGAAAGAAGTTAAAAAAATAATTAAAAAGGAAAATAAAATAGAGGGGTTAGGTGAAATATTGTAAGACGGTGGCGATGCGGGGAGGTTGTGTTGCCGCCTCGTCGATGCTCTAAAAAACCTTTTGCATTATGTAAAAATGAGAAAAAAATGGACTGCGATGATTAATTTTATTCGTTACGGTACAAATATTTTGAGAGAAAAATTAGTAAACTTAGGAGTTGAGGGAGAAATGAGAGGGGCAATTTGGAGATGTGTGGACTAAGCAGATTAAAATTAGGACTGTACCGATTACGTCTCTATAAAATTTGATTGACTAAATCATCCTAAAGTAGATTTTGTAAAAAAAACCTTACTACCCCGCAGTAATTTTTTTTATTTTTTATTTTTTTATTTATTAGAGTATTTTTTTTTTTTGTGGTTGCTTGTTTTTATAGTTATGAGGAATTGAGGATAATTAGTAAGTTGAATTAAGAAGATTATGATAACGGATTTTCTAACGTGTGCATGAGGTGTACATTTTAAGAACCCTAAAAGGAAAATAATTGAAAAGATTCTTATTAAAAGTAGAAGTATTTATTGATTTTTGTTATTTTCATTAAGATAATCTTCCTAACTTTTCCATTTTTAGGCTTTTAAAGTGTGCACCCCATGCACACGTTAGAAAAATCGTTATGATAATAATCACGCTCAAAATCAAATTCAACGATTAGATTCCAAGCTGCCAGTAAGTACATTATACCACCGATTGTATTACAACCATGCACAAAACTCAATAACTTTATTCAAAAACTCAAAAGAATTCACATATAAGTTGATAAAATATAAATACAAATTTCGAAAAGTTTTTATTCAAGTTTATAGTTTCATTTCTTACTAAAAAGAATTGTCTAAATTAATTTCTAATTAGATATTTGAAATATAAAAAATTAAATACCTAGCTCGGGCTCTTCTTTAAAGAGCTCAAATGATGTAAGCTCAGACAATTTATTATAAAGCTCAGAAATTATTTAGAGGCCGTTAACCATTCTATTATACCACTGGTGGTATAATAGTAGTTGTGCCAAGGTGCTATAATTATGGCAAAAGTAATTTCAAAGATGCTTTTCAAGTGCTATAAAGTGAGAATTTTCAACAATGGAGGGGTCAACAACCGTTCCTCCTTGAATTTAGACCAACAATTGTGGCTATCGAATATAATCATTTGGAATTACATATCGAGTTTTATTTAAAGTGCGCTAATTTATCTACAGAGCAGGTGTTCAAAATTCAAAAATGGGAATATTGAAAAAGAATCGAAAAAATTGAAATAATTAATCACCTTAAAATAATCTACATTAAAAAAACTTTTTTAGCATGTCCATACACGGATTTTTAAAATGTGTTTATTGAATACGTTTAGATAGAATAGTAAAATATTACTACGACTTAATAAGCTTAACTAGGACTTTATAGAGTAGGATTATTAGGTAGTACATTTCTCATAAATTATTGAAAAATAACTCAATATATATCACCAAATACTTAAATAAAGTTAAGAAAAAGAATTAACTACCAAAATATGCAACATCAATATATAACACCAAATCAGTAAGTCTCTGGTAAGACGGTCTTATTTTAAGTTATCATAAGACCATCTTACAAAGGGTTACAATTAAACATTAATTGGTTACAAATAATATTAAAATGATAACATAATAAAAACAGTTATTATATCCATGATTAAAGATATACAAAATATATCAAATTAGGTACTACGACAAATGATTATTACTATCAATAAAAGCGTTACCAAATTAATATAAGTGGAAACTATCAGCTATATGTAATGTGGTCTTATTTTAACTTAAAATGAGGTGGTTTTATACAAGAATTTGTGTTCATTTATTGATGGTTGTTTTAATTTAAAAGTGAAAGACGATGTTTTACAAGATTTACTCATAATATTAATGTAACTCCGTATGTTTTAACTAATAGCTTGTTAGTTTTTAATGGAAATAATCACTTAATTTATTATTTTAATCATTTTTATATTCATTTTATATGCTTCAAATATAAACTTCCAATAAATATACCTATTAATGGGTCGGGTCACGGGTCGGGCAGGTCTTGACCCTAAATATGCGGATTATTTTCGGATCGGGTCATTTTCGGGTTCGGGTTATTTTCGGGCGTGTATTAGCGGGTAATTTTCGGACGGGTTTCGGTCGGTTTTATGGGTCGGGTCGATTTTTGACAGGTCAAGCTACAACGCATTTTAGTCAACTTGATGGTCCCGACCCAACCCTCCTGAGCTCTCCTCCAACATAGGCTGGGTTTGTCAATTTTTTGATGACTAACCCGTTGGACCCGTAATTTTTTTTTAATTAGAATATTTTTTTATTTTTTTATAACTAATGAGTCGGCTTTGTGATGAGTTTTAGCCAACCCGGCCCGGCCCGACTCGACCCAACCCTTTATCTCTAAAGGGTCGGGTTCGGGTCGAGTGTACTTTTCAAATCTATCAATTCTTTCAACTAGGATCCGTATTTGATTGAAAATCACATATCTATATCTATAATAAAAAAAATCTTGATTGTTAGTTTATATAATATGATGCTACCTATGCATTTTTTATTATTTCTCCTTTTGCTACCTAAACGTCCCTTCACATGTTCATTCATTTCATATTTCTTAAGCATATATTCCAATTTTTTTTGCTGCAACAAAAATTAAATATATCCATTTGATTAATTAAATTGTTAAATTACAAATTTAATTCAAGTTCATATCAAAATATAGACCGAAAGAAATTAATAGGGAACGTTTAGAAACATTGATTCCATTTTGAAGACTAAAATGGTGGTTAATTAGGTATTACCATTACAATTACAATAAGGATAAATTGGGAGTTACTACCTTATACGGAGTAAAATCCAAATTTTAGCAATTATTGCCCTATACATTTTTTTTTAAAAAAAAATACTACCTTATATAACAAATTCTTTGTCTTATTACTACCATTCCCAACTTTCCTTAATTTTTAGACATAAAATGACAAATTTGCCATTTCGTATTAAAGCACTCATCTTCCCCTTTGTAATTCATTTTGTTTTTTTCCCTCACCTTCACTCATCATTTGTTCGTTCAAACACACAATTCCTCACAAGTCTCTTCACATTACAATATTAGGAGTTCTAATCTCAAGTAGAACGTGAAAGAAATCGAAATCCCCGCATAAGAAGAGTAAGTTCGAAGTTCATTTCATATTAATTTCGTGAACACATAATTCGAATGACCCACATCTTAATCGTTGTTTTCAATTGTTATCATGAGATTGAGTAATTCTTAATTTTAGGGCTTTTAATTTCTCCTAAAACCAAGCTTCAATTAATTTGGACTACATAAAAACATACGAAACTCAAACTTTATTGAAATACCCTAACATGTATAAGTCCTAACTAAAATATCTAGACATTGAAACGAAATACGATAATTAAAGAGAAAAAATCAAACTACCTTAAAATTGAAACTTGGTAAGCAACTAGCGTAGATCCCGCGCTTAATTCGTAGTTTATATAGAAATTATTTCTAGTTAATAATAAGTAGAATACATAATAATTTCCCAAAACATTATGCTGAATATTTTTTTCACTCGTCTAATTAGTGAGAATTTTTTTCTATACAAAAATATACTCATAATAAACAGTTATATTAGATATTTTTGTAGTTATGAATTTATGCGAGAAAACGTTGCGTTAGAAGATGACATGTGGCAAAAAATTTTAGAGTGGTTTGAGAATTAGTAATATAGGAAGTGTAACACCCCGTGTTAATTTAACATATAATAATAATAATAATAATATTTAATTTCTTAATTTGAATTCAATTAATTTCCTTTTTTCTCTTTGTATTTAAAATACGACAAAAAAATTTTCGCGAAATATCGTCTTTCTCCTAAAAGTCCAAAATTTTCAAAAACGTAAACTTTATATTTCATACTTTTTTTTTGGTAAAGATGTAATTATCATTAAGCTCGAAGTAACAACTCAGTACAATACTACATCACCAAGCAGGTCTTATTTACAGCTCCAACATCTCAAACCCCTATCTCATATTCCAATAAATTATATTAGATCTAACCTAACAAGCCATCATTTATCCTCCATGCTTAGATTTTCTGACATTGTCCTTAGACACGCTTTCACATGTCCATGAATAGTCTTGAAGACCACACTTGGGCTCATCACATATTGAAATAGCCTGCATACATTCCGAGCATACCAGACCTGATACATCAGGCCACTAACGAATGCGTTGATCACTTGTTTTTGTAGTAGACTTGTCCCTCGGAGCCTCCTAGTGTACTCCCAAGTATAGTGGTTAGGGATGGTTAATCCAAATAGCCCTTCAACTGCAGCTACGCATCTGGTACTGAAGGCACATTGGAAGAACAAGTGTTTACAACTCTCCCTGTCAGTTCCACACAACAAGCATTCAACATCACTGCAAACAGCTAATTTGGCTAGCTGCTCTCTTGTCCTTAGCTTCTCCTGGACACCCAACCATGATATAAACACAAATTTAGGGGGATTATACCTGCACCATACAAACCCTTTCCATGGCACGCAACTGGCTTCTCTTCAGCTAACCATTTATAACCCTCTGAAATAGAATAGATGCCCTGTCTGCTGCCCCATGACCCCATCCATCATCCACATATCCTTCTTTAAGCTTATCTTTCACCAGACATATCTTTTTTCATACCCAGTTAGAGTTGGTAGGAGGTGTGTAAGCTTTCCAGTCTCTCCCTCTTAGATAGATGTGATCAACCCATATATCTCAGCCAAAGGTGATCAGCTTTAATAGCTATCCACCATACCAATCTCCCCACAGCTACAATATTCATAAGACTTGCATCACGGATACCCAGACCACCATATTTCTTCTCTGTGCAGATAGTCTTCCAGGCCACAGGGGGTGCTCTTGAGTATGTGTCAGTGCCCTCCCACAAATAATTCCTACAAATGCTCTCTATTTCATGTATAATCGAGTTTGGTAAGATGAAAATGTTAGCCCAATAACTATGTAAACTCCCCAAAACAGATTGCACAAGAACCAATCTCCCTGCATATGACAATTATTTCCTTGATCCCCATGCATGCTCTTAGGGGTGTTCACCGGTCCGGAACCGGACCGGACCGGACCGGACCCTCAAAACCCGAAGACCGACCACTAGCTTTTTTTAGGACCACAGCCCGGACCGGTTAGAGTGAGACCGGACCTGGACCGACCCGGCCAACCGGTCCTAACCCTGACCCGGACCGGTTTGGACCACTTTTTAAAGTTTTGCTTAATTGCTTTGCTTATCGCCAATTTTTGTTTTGTTAAATTTTTGTTTAACTAACGATTTTGTTACCTTTTAACTTTGGATAATGGATTTGTGAAATTGATGAATTGAGTATGAAGACTTGTAAGATAAGATGGTAGAAACTAGAAAATTAGAAGTGTAGAACGTAAAAGACGATAAACAGTAAACTAGGGTTTTTTTTTTCTTCTACGTTAAACTAAAAGTTTAGAGCAAATAAAAATAGTAATAAATTTTAAAATTATTCTAATAATAATAATATGAGATATGAAAAAAATCTTAAATATGGATATATATAAATTGTATAGAGATTTAGTTAGAGTGAAGGTCTTATATTCCCTAAAATAATGGAGTAAATAAAGAAAAGATTAGGAGAATATGAAAAATTTCCTACTTTAGTGCAATTATTCAAGGCAATTAGGCAAACAATAGATTTACGTTAGTTTAAAATTTGAAGAATTCTCTACATGAACCGGTCTCCGGGTCTCGACCCGTATTGGCCGGGTTTGGACCGGTAAAGACCGGAGACCGGAAAGCTTTGATTTCGCGAACCGAGGACCGGACCGAGCATGGTAGGTCCGGGTCGGTCTTGGACCGGCCGGTCCGGGTTGGTCCGGGTTGCCGGTCCGGACCAACTTTTGAACACCCCTACCAACAAGTGCTACGCAGCTAGCTCGGCTAGGGTAGGAAATATTTGGAATGTAGCTCATAATGCGGTTAAAGTAACAAAACAGGCTTATTAGGCTATGTGAGGCTTCAAAAAGAGGGACCTAAGACTAAAGGGTGAAAGAATAAGTCATTTGGCCATGTGGAGCTCAAAAGTAACCGAAAAAGGTGCCTCGGTCCTC
>JAUEKU010184044.1:0-10138 GCA_032274805.1 Gypsophila paniculata | reverse complement strand
ATGGCACGGGATGATCGATCTTCAAGTAGCGCTTAAATCTTCAAAATGGCCCGAAACACCGTCAAAACATCAAATTAGTGCACAATATCATCCCGACATTATTTATAGCGTTTTCTAGTCTTAATCGCCCCTTATTTCTCCACTAACCTAATATAAAACGCTACAAATGAATGCTAAAAATAGCACTTATCAACGGATTAGAAAGGGAAGGAGATTGGATCCTTCCTCCAAGCCAAATTATTTTCCTTCCAATGAAAGAAAAATTTGAACAAATCACATTCTTCGTCCCTCCTCTTCCCTCCCTTTCCCCTCTTTCCCCTCCTCTCCCTTTTCTTCCATTTTCGTTATCCAAATAAAGACTTTAGTCGATATCTCTCAAAATCACGCTTAATCAGCGCTAAATCACGCTAACTCTCCCACGCCTCCCACATCCACCTATAATCACAAATAAGATGCATGTAGTCTAATCTCATCCTTTTACCAATTTGGTTAAAAGCTCGGGGTTTATTATATGCTAGATTTTTTTTAAAAAAATCACAAATTCTTGAGTGAGACAGTCTCACAATAAAATAATTTGTGAGACCTCTCACACAAGAGGGTAATCACTAGGTTGTTTATTTAGTTTTGCTTGAAAAAGAATAACTCTAACGATGTGAGATGGTCTCAAAAAAGACCTATCGAAAAGTGCAAAAAAAAAAAAAAAGAGCTCAACTTGAGTCTCACGTTAGCTTTAGACCACAAAAATACCATCCCACCAATGGTAAAATTGAACACTTTGTTCTCAATGTTCCAATCTCTAATAGGGTGCTTCATTTTGAGACCATATTTTCTTTCAATTAGTCTCCCTTAAGACGGGTCGACCCGTCTTAAGGTTAAGACCTCTCACAAAAAATACTCACCCTCCCACTTGCACTCCCACTTGCACTACCCATTTTGTTTAAGTGGGTTTTTACTCTCACGTCTTAAGGTTAAGACGGGTCGCCCCGTCTTGAACAAGAATTTGTGATTTTCTTTTGCCCTATTTTTTCTCTCAAATATACCCTAAATCGATCCTATTTTTTTTGACACCTTACCCCATGGAAGAAACTAATAAGAAAGGTTCTCTCATTTCTGCGTCTTCATTTTTACTCTCTATTTCTTATTAATAGTCCAAATTAATTCAAAAACGATTCATCGATTCTCGTTTTAGACTTTAAAAGTATTTTGAGGATAAAAAATTAACTTTTTAATGATAACTTTGTGAGTGATAATGGACCCTCCATTTTAGTAACAGACCACTTGTGTTAGACCCATGCATCCATAATTCATTAATAACACTACAAATTATGTTTTATATTAGTAAAGACAATGGTATGACACTATGACTTTCAATTCTTTGTACAAAAATATAGGAGTATGATATATAGGAACTAATCAAGAAATTAGATTTTTGTATTATATCTGGGAAAAATTGATAACAATAATTTTTAATTGTTTGTGAGTTATTATTGTTGTAGATAGATATAGATAGATACATAGATTGTAGATAGATAGATTTTCCCTTTAAAATTATTAAAAAAATAATAATTTATTGACACATGTTTTTTTTTCTTTGGTAGCTTTGCTCCGTAGTCGTTGCGGACGACGACTACGGAGTCGTCCCCCTCCAAGGGGAGTACCACCGCAGGACCCCGATGACACAATTCATAGTCATCGGGGTCCTTTTGCTAGTTGCACTCCTAATGGGTGCAACTATAGCAGTTGTACGGTGGTGCGGACGGGAGAGGAGGAGTCCCATCGTCCGCCCTGTGATTGAGATGACATGACTCGATCATGTCATCTCAATCAAATAAATATTTTTTTTTGTTCTTAGTATTTATTTATTTATTTTTTTTTTTTTTTTATTTTTTTTTTTTTTTTTGAGTTATGTAGTTTTAAAGCATACATTTCTTGAATGTTGGTATTGGTTCTTACCTTTCTTAAGGTTGGTATTGGTATCTCCAATTTTAACATTGGTTTGTGAAATTGTAAAGCCTATTTAGGTGTTTTGATTTTTATACATACTAGTGGCCCATTTTAACATCAGCAAAAATGTCTTGCTTGCATATCTAAAGTCCTTTATATTAGGTTGCAATCTTACACCACGTCGGATTCATAGAAGTAAGCGGCCCTTCATTTATAAATTATAATTGACTTATATCTTTCTTTTTAACTCTTTTTTTTTTTTTTTTTTTTTTTTTGTACTTTTGGTGTTACTTTTCGATAGCTCCTTGACTTTTAACCAAAAATTTATCTACCAAAAAAAAAAATAGCCGAGTTCAATAGTTAATTTAGCTCCTAATTGGACGAGAATTACATGGTCTCAAATCCAATTCTCTCTAGAATAATTTCAGCGTAAATGAAAATAATCGTATACGAAGTACTATTGTCATGTAACTCCTTTATCCCCCAAATGCTCAAATGCACCGTCATCCACGTACTAATGGTCTGTTTATGAGTTAAAGTAATCACTTTAACGTTTATTGTGATCATTTTAATACTCTAGAATGGTAACAATAAATTAACATTAAAATGATCACAATAATATGGCCTAAACTCACAAGTAACCGTCGTACTTTTGGTCCACTATTTTTTTTTCTCCTGTAAATTGGAATAGTTAATGGCACGACATAAGTGGAGAATATTTTTCTTAATATATTAAAAATAACACTTTCTAATATAATTTATTCTTGATTTTTTTTTTTGGGGAAATTCTACGTGGTACTCTCGTGTTTTTTCGAATTTTACGTGGTACCCTTTGTTTTTCAAAAACCTCCATGCTTGCCGAAACGCATATTGAAACGTTTATATCTATAATTTCGTAATATTAAAAAATATAATAATTGAATATTAATAATGTACTCAGTAAGACAAATCAAACAAAATCTCAAGTCCTTATATATTGGGAAAAATTTCAAAGATTAAGGTCGTGAATGAATAATGACTAATTGAGAAATGTGGAAAACCAACATGAATGAAGGGAGTATCGATTAGAACAAAGGGATATCACGAAATCAATAACACCCCCAGACTTGGTTATTACAGGCAGCAATGTATCGAAATTCGGATCATGTTGGTTCATGTTAAGAGTCGGATTATTTTTCGGATCGGGTCAACTATCAGGTCGAATCAGGTCAAATAGTCATCGGGTTGACTCGAATTACGAGTCAAATCAGGTCCGACTGCGAGTCCACCTTAATCGGGTCGTATCAAGTTACGGGTCATCATTAAATCAGATCGATTTCAAGTTACAATATTTTTGGATTGAGTCGAGTTGAGTCTATCAAACTTCGACTCCAGTGACACAAATCGAGTCAGGTGCCGGCTCTATATATACTAGCACATCAAAACAACGAATAAACTATCGACCAAGACGAAGAGATATTCGGAAGACGATAACACCCCCTCAGCAGACTCGGTTACAGAAAGCAACGTGTCGAAAATCAAGTCAAAACGCGTATACACACACAACTTAACACGACAATTCGCCCACCTTCCCCCATTTTTAACTACAAACATCAACAAAAAACAATAAAACAATCCCACCTTCTCCATTATCATCTTCATCATCTTCCTTTCATACTTATCTTCTTCATTTATCCCAAATTTAAAACCAATAATAATATTAATAATAATTATTATTATTATTATTATTGTTATTACTATTGTTATTTATGGAAGAATTTTGCAGCGTTTTGTGTGACGTCGACGAGAAAACCGAAGATAAAAAAGAAATAGAGGTTGATTACTTTGATGAGTTACCCGACCCGATTGTTGTGATGATATTGGATAGAGTTTACGATGCGAGAGCTCTTTGTCGTTGTTTAGCGGTATCGAAACGGGTTGCGTCGTTGGTGTCGGAGGTTGGATCGGTTTGTATTTCTATGAACCGGCCCAAACCGGGGAAACCCATTATAGACGGGTCGAAATCGAGAAATGGGTCGAAGAGTAATTTGAAGAATTTTGTGTCTAGGGTTTTGGGTAAGCCTATGAATTTTATACAGCAGATGATGTTGAGTATGAATATGAATAGTAGTAAAAAGATGTTGAATTCTTCTTCGTCGTCGTCGTCGAATGGAGGGTTTGGTAGCGGGGTGGATATATTCAAGTGGGTTAGTGTGATTTTAAAGAATTTCGAGGAAATTGAGTCGGTTTCACTTGAGTTACCGTGTAATGGGGGCGAAATTGGGATGAATAAAAACATTCCTTTGTTGAAGTGGGAAGCGAGTTTTGGGGAGGTTATGGAAGGGTGTGTAATTATCGGAGCGAATTCGGTTTCGCAATGCAGGAGTGGGAGTGGGAGTGGTGGGAGTAGGAGGAGTGGTTCGATGTTTGGGGCGTGTAACGAAGGAAGTAATAATGAAGACGATGATAGTGAAGACGACGAGGATGAGGAGGAGGAGGAGGAGGATCATGTGTTTACGGATGAGGAATTGAGGTTGAGGATTATATGGATTATTTCGTGTTTGATTGCGTCGTCTGGGAGGCATAATTTGATGAAGAAGATGGTGGGTCAGTGTCCGAAATTAAGGAATGCGGTTATTTCTGATGCGGGTGGCCAAGGGAAGCTTTATATGACCGAGACGCAGATTGAGGAACTGCGTAGTTCAATGAGGATTATTAGTACTAATCATACCAACAACGATGACCAGCCCCCTGCCGCTTCAGCTGAAGCAGCGGGGGGTGCAGTGTCGACAACGACACAAGTGGGGTATGTGGGGAATTTGGTGATGAAGTTGTGGTACGTCAAGGAGTTGGAGTTGCCGAGTAGCGGGCAGGTGATGAAAGGGGCGACATTGGTGGTGATAAAGCCGGAGAATGGGAAGGCGGTCGAGAGGAATCGAGGGAGTAAATGGGGAGGATTTGAAGGAGATAAAATGTTTGAAGAAGCATCAAAAGAGTTGTTGAAAAGAAAGGAGAAAAGAGTGTATAGATTGGAAGTTAATTCATTTTGACAATGTTTGTTACTCACTCGTATGTGTTTTCTATGTGTTTTTGTTTGTTGTTCATAGACATTGTAGTGTTGATGTGTTTTGTGTATGTATTTGTGTCTACACAGTTAGAGACATCAAACTCTTTATGTAACAGTTTGGATAGAATGATGTTTTTTATGTGTGCATAAATAAAGCAATGAGAAATTAAAGCACTTTTGTATAGCAATTTCAGGTTGTGTTCTCGTTTACGTTATACCTTTGTCGGAAAGTTTGTACTTGCATTTGCGTGCTCGTCTTAATAAGACATGAAACCACAGACGAAACCACAGACGACAGTCGTGGATTACAAAGATCTTAAGGAGCATTAATGATGGCTGACGATGAAAATAACGTTGCTATATGCGACCAACAATACGCAAGAGTTACAGTAACGAAGAGTTACTAGTTCACAACTTATGAAATAGAAATAAGTAGTGCTCAGTCAGGATTACAAGTTGGTAGCTAAGTAGTGGAAGAGCATACAAAATGCAACTATGTTGTAGGAATGATTCATCATCTAAACTTGCACATCTAAAGTCAAACTTGTCAAATTAGTAAAAAATATAAAAAAGTCAAACTTTGTCACCTGTTAACCTGTCATTAGCAATTTCTAAATAATTAAAAGCTAACAACAAGTAGCATAAACTCATGCTAATTGCTGACCTAGTGACCTTTACAAATTAAAAAAAAATATTGATGTCATAGTTCACTGAAGAGCTAGATTTATAAGAGGGCTTCATCTGCAAGAGCACAAACAGATATTGTCACAATTAGTGCCATCGGAGTTATTATAGTTCGGAGAAATTTATTACCCACGACAAATTCGAGTGTAAGGGTTTCCATACCGTCGTCCTCTTCGATTGGGTTGTAGTCATCCTCATCATCCTGATTATCATGCATCTGCACAAGCCATCCTCAAAATTCGTCGATATGTTTTGATGTACTAATGGAAAGGGAGTATAATAAAGGCAGACTAGGTTGAAAAACTAACCATCTCGTAATCACCCTCATCTTCTTCCTCTTCTAGTTCTTCCTCTACGTCCTCGTCCTCATCTTCTTCTCCATCTTTCCCTTTTTTGCCTTCAAAGTCGGCATCCTAGGATTCGAAAAAAATGAAACCATAAATGTCACTCACAAAAAAGAGGATTTACAGACCATAAGATACCCTTCATCACAGTTATTCACAGCAGAGGCTAAAGCAATGAGGCCACGCCTCGGAATGTATAAATTTTGGCATAATGATACAGAATAACTTACTTTAAATCTATTCTCGAGCTCCTCCAGATGATCCAGCTTCTTAAGCCCTGCCATGGAAACATCAAAGAGTTAGAGCACATACATACAATACAACAAAATAGAAGCAGTGGTGTTATGGCAAAACGATGACAAACAATAGTTTGATAGACCGCTGATGAAAGCTGACCCCAAGGCAACAATACACAATTTTAACTGGAAACATTAAATCC
Source organism: Gypsophila paniculata (assembly GCA_032274805.1). NCBI lineage: Eukaryota > Viridiplantae > Streptophyta > Magnoliopsida > Caryophyllales > Caryophyllaceae > Gypsophila > Gypsophila paniculata. The sequence goes on along the minus strand of JAUEKU010184044.1, from coordinate 3,681 downwards.
CGGATTTATACTTGATCTACCTGATCTCTCGGACATCATACCATTAATGTTATTGATATCGCTTCAAAATAAAGTCGAAGCAACAATAATACGGAGTAATAACCTTACTCGCAATGCACTAGTATGGCCTAGTGCCAACGAAAATTGGTAATTCCAATTAGACCTTTGTTTGATGGTATTATGAATTTCTACTTCGCCAACAGGTAGAACAGACTAGTGTTGGTGTGTAGTGTAGTGGGTACACAAATGCACGAGACAGCGCTTTTTCAAAAAACTTCGTAGCATAGGCAGGCTCGTAAAGCATGTAAATTGAAACTACGAGTAGTTAACAGAAAATCATTCTGTTCAAAGTTGACCAAACTCTGTCGTCTTCCCGAGAAAGACTAGCAGAGCTAGCGCTATACTTGAAGCGGCGGGATAGTGGACACAGGCCATCTTCAAGAAGTACAGCATACAGCAACAAAATATTCAATATTTCTAATTGAGTACATACCTCGTGTTGGATTCCATTGCACTCTTCTCCCAATCCTGTGCTTGGTGCCTGAAAAATAAATCTTAAGTCAATCAACCTTTTGTACAAACATGAGTAAGTAATATGAATACAGAGATAAAATTACTTTCGGTCTCATCAAAAGTGTTACTCGTAATAGTTTAAGCTCACCTTTAACAAGCTCCAAAGGGAAATATCCAGGTTGAAGTATCATGTAACCAGAATTTTCAAGGGATACTCGAGTTCCATTTCTCGTTTTCTCCTTGTCAGAATATCTCTCAATATCAACACTTTCTTTTTCTGAAATGAAATTCCATCAAAACCAAAATTTATCAGATATGGAAGATAAATCGTAAAACTCAACATGAAAATTGGGTACACCAGCAGCAGCAAGATATATGCATTAATGTCTAACGACTATCAATCCGAGAAATAAAACAAAATAAAAAGATTTTCTAATACTCCACAGTATAGTATTTCCCTTTGAATTATTTATAAACACTACTCCTACACTGTTCTCGCTTAATATACTGTGAGTTAAAAATTTGATCATTGGAAACAATAACCTTTCAACGTTTTTAGCAGAGGAGTTAGGTTGCACGTTAGACACAGTCGTCCACCTTACTGCATAGTAGACTAAAGAGTAGAAACTTTGAGGTATCAGGTTATGTTGTTAGCACTTAGTAAAGTGACATTCAAAATCCTTTACATAAATTGCTTTTTCATCCTTTTTCATATTTCCAAGTCTGTCTAGAAGATGCGTCATAGCAATGAGATTACCAAATAAATCTAGACGCAATACCAAGCACCGACCAGACGGAATAGGCTACTTCAACAATAGACTACAACTAGTTATTTGAAGATCCGATCAAATACTATCTATATCAGATTCTGTTCAGCAACTAAAACTAAACATGCAAGCAAATGAGATTGGAACAAATAAAATACAAGCAGAAAGTCACAAGCTAAGATTGTTCACCATCTGTAAATGTATCCTCAAGAAAATACGGCAAATTCTTCATTTCCTTCTGCAACGTGTTCCTTAGCTTCAATACTGACATGGCTTTTTGTACCTTATCATTGTCAATGCCAGGCAACTCGATTTCCTGTGACCCGTAGACAGCATACATCAGTAGCAAATAGCAGAATGCTCCGACAGCATGCACATGAAAAGACGATGTATTGATATGTGCATAGGGAAAAACCAAGGTGTGAATTTCACACATAATTAACCCAACATAGCCAACTATCTTTTTTCTAGGCATAAACATGCCCGAAGAAGTTCAACATGTTCAAATGCCTAGTCCATTAAAAGTACGCAGGAAAATGAAAATCCCCCCAAACACTCAAAAGTTGATATTATACCAGTTGCAACAGTTGCCGTCATTACTAAGCGGTCATTTCCAAATAGAGCCAAAGTAGGAAAACGCCACACATGTGTAGCAAGATAATCATCCTGGCGGACTAAGAAGTTCACGGTTCAAATTTACAAACACACAAATTAATCCAAACGCTAAAAATAGCAAGTATGAGTAACGAGTGTCGGTGACTGCAAGGTTTAGTAGATCACAGTGTAAGCAGGCGGTACCCCTATACAATTGAGACAATATCGATAGTTTCTCGACAACATAGAATTACCAACATAGCTATAGCATACTCACAGGAAAAAGCTCAAAAGGTTCCTGCTTTGCATATCTGAACAATCCTCCCCCAAAACGGCCTCGTCCTCGTCCTCGTCCTCCACCTCTAGATCCCATCTTTTCTAATGGTTACTTGGTGAGAAAGTAAGTTACAACACCTACATACATTGCAAAATAGATGAGAAAAAACTGATATTAGCTACGTAAAATTAATTAGAACTTCGACACTAGTCTTTAAAAGACGATCTTTCACAATGAATCATAAAAGACCGTTTTCTTTTTTCACACTCTAACTACCTACTCGTATTTTAATGCTTTTATTTTATTACAGGTCTTGCAAGGTAGCATTGTTTGACGGTCTTTCACACGACTTACTTGAAAAATTGAGCAATATAAAGTAGCGAAAATTGAATGCACTCGAAACACAGACAATTAAATCAAACGATACTACACCAACACAATCAACAAAAGCAAAGTAAATTGATGAACTGATCACTGAGAAATTCACAGAATTACAACAACAAAAAAATGCACAAAATCATGAAAACTCACTACCTACGTTACGAAACCGAAACAATGTACGATTGAAGAATCGACAACAATGTTCACGGAGCATAATTCAAATTAAAAAAAAATTACAAAAACAACAAATTTTCGACAATTATACAACGATCAAATAATGTATACGTAATATTATACCAAAATTCAACGAAAAAAAACGTAAGAGAAGAGAATTTAAAGATGAAATTGATGCCTAGTATAGAAATTGATATAGATGTTGATGTGAATTACTGATTTTTCGATTGATTTTGGTGAATTTTCTAGGGTTTTGTTAGGGTTTATTAGGTGGAAGAATTTGGGATTTATTATGGACATGCACGTTTGGAGTTGATTAACGTGGCCTATGTTTAATGTTCTGGAATACGTTTGTTAAATCCCATTTATTTTGCACGCGGTCGGATTGGTCTAATGAATTATGCTCCTGAATATTTACCCTCGTGAATATTTATCGGTTTTAAACTTGTCTTTAAGTGTTGTCTACTTTATACTCCCTACTTTTTTCATTTTTTAATGATGTACGGAGTACTTGGAGTGGTGTGGTCCGGCACATTAAAAGTGCGAAATAAAGGTAATTATGTTAAAATCCCAAAAACTTATTTCGATTGAAAGCAGGTCGGTTGATAAAAGTAAAAACTTGTGAAAACAATTTTGGAGATTCGAAGTGTTGATGATAGGTTTAAATCGTAACTTGAAATCCTTTTGAAACAATGCTTGATGTTCGAACACTTGAGAGTTGAGAGTTCTTCCCATGAATAATTCATCAGTGGTATTGCATAATTGAAAAAACTTTATTGATCAATGGTTGAACATAAATCCAAAGCAATTCGAATCGACTACAATCTCATCTAAATTCTAAAGACGATATAAGAAAAATTTGATAAAAACGCTAATAAATGCTCCAACTGAAACTTGAAAATATCTATTCTTAAACTGTAACACCCCAGCCCATAACCGGTCTTGAAGTGTGTCCTAATGTCAGTGTTGGTCTGT
>JAUEKU010184033.1:0-10138 GCA_032274805.1 Gypsophila paniculata | reverse complement strand
TATAGGGCTCCCCCTAGATCAATGAAAGACACACAATTATCAATAATAATATCAATCATTTATATTAAATCTTATCAAACACAACTTTAAGGTGAAAATCCCAAGTAATATTAATTTAATAAGTACCCATCAAATTAAATCCTCCAAAAAATGGCACAAAATCACTCTTTTTTTTTTTTTTTTTTTTAAACTAAAGGTTAATTTTTTTTTAGCAGTTTGTCAACTTAAGAGAATAATAAAGAATTAAAAGATGATCAAATTGTGGGAAGTTGATAAGTGAATTAAGTGGAAACCAAAGGGGAAGAACATAAATTGAGTGTTTGGGGTTTTATGAATTATTTTATTTTATTTTATTTTTTTTATTTTTTATTTTTTTTTTGTGGAGTACTCTATGTATGTTGGTTACTTTTGCAAAGTTTTTTGCTTTTACTACATTGTTATTGTTAATGGAAAAAAAAATTTGAGATATTTTGAGTTGCAAATAGGTTATTCTAGTGTTTTTTTTCTTTTCTTTTTTTTCCGAGTATTAAAATTGAGTTAAAATATGTTGGATTGAGTCAGTGCACTTAGAATATGTTTTGAGTGTGTTCTTAATTTAGTTACTCCGTATATGGAAATAACTGACAATTTAAATTCTATACGGTTGGATCAAATTGGGATTACTGCAAATTTCGAGTCATATTCAGGTTCATCTATTCGGAAACATTGGATATAATTAATTTAAATCGAGTCCTTCGAATTGAATTAATTTCAGGTAATATACTTTTATATAAGCATTTTGAGATTAAGGATTCTTTGGTATGTTACGGTCATGTATTTCCACGTAACGACGTAAAACCATCCTACTGCACTAATAGTCTTTAGATAATACTTTCCAATTAACCAAATCCCTTGTGAGTTGTGACAATGTGATCACAATTCATAAACAATAATACTCCGTAATAACTTAAGACGCATGCTTTCCAATTTATCAAATCAAATGTCTTTCTTGTGATGAGTAATCAAATGTTGTTTTCTTTAAAACTTTTGAGACATGCCAACGTATAGTCCTTGACTTAGTGCTATCAACGCTGTTCGTACGTAAAAAGTTGTCACTTTTGACTACACCTTGTCCATATTCTTTTCATTCCACCAACCACTGCTGGCTCATAGCCTTTTTACTTCTTAAAATATCGGTCGACTTCTCAAAAACTAATCTGCCTTAAAACTTAACCTATCTGCCTTCCTAAGCTATAACTTACGGAGTATTAGCTTGAAAAGTACTGGGCGTGGTTGCGATAATGTGAACAACCTACAAATTTAGGCTTGGTCGACCTGAAGCGAATCAGCCTAATAAGCAAAAACGCTTTGTTGATACTGAGAGAGGCGATCCCCTTGTTAGTCCCCTTGCCTCGGGCAACTCTTAGCCATCAGTTAGACATAACTAAAATCAAATATAAGATGGACTGAAGTGATGTCAACATGCTTACAACTTTCACAGTGACGGAACAACAGTAAACGCTAGGTAGTCTTGTGTGAGATCATCACAAGTAACGCAATCACATATGTTAAATGGGATAAATAATACTGAGTATGAAATTGATCCATCGTAAGCATATAGCCGATCTCATTCGAGATTTAGCAAAAAAGACATACCTTGTGGTCTCTGTGCAGAAATACGCAAGATATATAACAACCCACAAATTCTACATCTACATCATATATGTATTCTTGTTATTCAAAACAATGAATTACTGATTAACAGCATATGAAATGCTTCAATCTAACAACAATTATCCCTTTGGATACAATCTGACCAGAGTGAGGAACTGATGCACTTTCAAAGCAAAAGTCATAGAATAAAACGGCTATCAAAAAGATACTATGATTCTATCAAAAATCTATCCCATCATCTACAAAATTTATGATGTGATGTATAATGTGTCAATATAATCTCCATGTCAATTTATGTCAAAAAAAATTGAGCAGGGAAGAATCAAGATCAAACCTACCAAAGACTTTGTGTCTTGTTTCATCCGTAAGGTGATGATGTATTCATGAGGTGTTAAGGTAGCTACCGTAAATCTGTAAATTGTAAACCGACAGCATTTACACGCGATGTTTACCAGATGCGAGCAGCTGACCGATCATGTTATTCACCTGCGAGAGACCATAAGAAAGTGCTCTAGTCAGAGCTTACAAAAACTGTGCAATGTAAAACACAAAGAAGTTGTGAACTATAAACTCTTGAATACATGAGGAATGCAAAAGATATTCACACCGTGAATACCTTTCTTCCACCCCAAATACTCGATTGATTTGCACTTAAACATACGCATGTACTAAAAACATTGACACTACGACAGTGTACACCAGATTAGCCATGAGTAAAGCTGTTTTCGATGGCTCGTAATTGAAATTGCTAAGAGAATTGCGTTGATCAACTGGAAACAAAGTCAATTTAGTGAGTGGATTTGGTTTATTCCATCGTATTCCAACAAATAATGAGTCTATGACTCCATAGGAAATGAGAACGTACTAGCAAAACAATAATCTCAATAAAGAGTAAAAACTAAAGTTATCTTCTGGCGAAAAGGAAAGCCTAAAATACTACGAGTAATTATTGAATTCACTTAACCTGTTAGTATCTCACCTGATTATACTTTGAAACACAGCGATCGATGCAACTAGCTTCACCAAGATTTAGTTCCCCTTCCTTGTACCTAAATGGAAAAGGAATCAATTATGAGAGCACTACAAGCCCAAAAACCCGACAAGTTAAGCATTCAAAAGATTAAATTTGTACCTTTTGTCAACACATTTGTTGAAGCACGTATGTGAAAGCCTACATCAGATAAATGTTCACACATCACTATATCAGCTAAGAAGCACATAGCTCGAATAAACCATGAAATAATATGTAACAAGACTTCTAAGGAGTATATCAGTAACAGATCTAGCTAATTATAGACTAAGATATCACAGGAACAAAACCAGCACAAGGTCTAGGGCATAAAAGAAGAAACTATTCAACGTCCCGACCACAAATTTTAGTCAAACTAGTAATCCAGCAATGTGACACAAATCCGCAAATCACACCACAAGTTCAGACTCGTAAAAAGTCGTTCATCAAGATAGGCACTAATATGAATCTACTTAGTATGAAGAAAATTTAGCTCAGGTTACATACGTGTTGAACAGTTGGACTCTGTACTCCATATCACTTATTGCTGTACCGATGATCTAGACAATTTAGAAAAAAGAAGATAATAAGTTATCAACAATCAGAGAAAAAAAACGCAAAATACAATATGTCACCCCAATAAACACGAAAACATCATTGAGCTTCATTGCTATTTGAAGTGAAAGAAGAAGCTAGTAACGATAAAGAACATACCTTTTGCGTCTCCAGGTCAGAAGTCACATTACTATCGGCCATTTCGACCTACACTCTACAAAGAAAACAACACATCATCAATGTATATGTTAAAACACTGAATTTTTACACATATAAGCAAATTGAAAATAGAAATCAAAATCAATGTTAGGCAGAAGACAATCATATGGCTGAACAACATACTTCATATTAGATAATCGTGTGAGCTGCTTTCGAGACTTTTTCACTTAACCAGACTACTCATATACGGAACAATTAAGACTTTATATTAAGACTCGATCCGGTTGTTATACCATCAATTAGGCTCAAACTTCTTTTTTCCAGGTACACAATTTCGAAAGCCTTATTCTCGAACATTGCTAATCATTACAGAAAATAAGGAAAAAATTATGTCTTTTTCGCTATAAAATCAACTCCATTCCATATAACTAAGCAAAAATTTCATTCCAAAACGAAATACAATGCCAAAATCCAAAACCCCGGCAATCATACGCATCTATTAGCATCTGAATTAGGGCAACTTAATTCGAATAAAACCCATTTTCCCCAATTTACCCAACAATATAAAGCATCAAAATTAAGCATTTCAAAATTAATTCTGTAATTATAACATTAAAAAGACAAAAAAGACAGCAACTTTAGTTCACCAAATTCATACTAATCCCTAAAATCAATCCGCAAACTCAACCCAAATACAAAGTACATTGCCAAGACCCAGCTAAGCATTTCAAAAAACCGTCATTCACTTTCAAATTGCAAGACCGACAACAAATAAATGCATATGGAGTACTAAATACTAGTCAGAGAGAAAAAGAAGTAAATGGGTCTATCACTAGTCATTATGAAAGACCGTCTTTTATAAGACGTAATGGACAAATTCAAATGCAGAAATTAATGCCCAAAGTAATATAGCTGGCATATTTGAAAGAACTATTAACCAATTTGTTAAAAGTGAATGCTAAATTAGCAAACACTAATAATAATAATAATAATAATAATAATAAAAATAATAATAATAGAGAATCATACCCTTTTGATTTTGAGAAGATAGTTGGAAGATTGTATGATTGATTTTATCAAGTCAAACACACCTTCATAAATCTTACACTTGCTTTTAGGGTATTACAAGGGTTTATCTAATTTTCCCCCCTTTCTCCACTTTTTTTTTTTTTTTGGGGGGGGGTTAAAAGTGATACTCCGTACACCGTATGTTTTATTTTAATGGATCGAGAATTGAAACCTTAACCAGTTGACCTTATAATTAAGGATGCATATTAAAACATACTTGTATATGATAACACTTACGTTAGACCTAAGTCGACAATGCTCATATCTTTAGGTCACATATGTTATAGAATCTTTTATTTGAAAGTCAAAATATATCTAAATAGTATAAGAGTCAAAATATGTGTTATTGTCTAATTGCACTCCATGTAACATTGTTGTGTAAATCTTCTTAAATTTTTATTAAAATGATTATTAGAATTTGTCGTCCAATAGTAGAGTTGTTATCTAAAGTGTTATTCAAACTTTTCTAATTTTGTATGTAAAGCGATAATGGTGCATGAAATTTTACATGTGTTGATTAGTTACTGTAACAAAATTGGGTCAAGTGTAGCATAAATTTCATTACTTGTATGGTCATATATACTCATATGTAAATAGTGCCATATTTAAATATGGACGCACACACTCATGCCATATTATGGTCATGTGATAGCTTTTGAAGCGACTCGAACCTAAGACTTAGTACAGCTCCAAGCACTTGCTGCTAGGCCACACCCCACAGGATGATCTGTCCCGTCTTTAAACAGGCCTAAAATAATTAATGTAATACCCACTACAAAGACCACAATACCCTTACAACTCCACAAAATTTGTACATTATTGGATATGAGAAATCCACCAGAACCTTATCCCTTTAAACCCCAAGTAATGCATCCTTCACAAAATTCTGCACCATCTCAAAAACACAGGTGGTGTAAACAACATAAAAAATGGCATCAACAAGCTTCTTGTCTACAACAAACACCTTGACTCATCTTCCTTCTAACACCTCCTTATCACCAACTTCCTCATCATTTTCCCTTCAAAAACATAATGTAAGTCAACATGTAGTGTGTAAGGCATCATCTGAACATGTGAGTGTAGGCAAGAGAAGCTTGACATTGAGCCTTTCCTCTGCAATTCTGCTGTCGGTTGCTGGCAAAGTCGTCGCTGCGCCTTTGGAAGCCGAGGATGATTTGGAGCTCTTGGAGAAGGTTAAGCAAGACAGGAAAAAGAGGCTTGAAAGACAAGGGATTATCAACTCTTCTGCCAAGGAGAAAGGTTGGTTGTGCTACTGCTTTTTTTTTTCGGTTTCTGATGGGAGTCAAAGACTCGCTATTATTCGACTCCTTGCCTCGCCAAATGCCAACCAACTGATGTTAATTTCATGACAGGGTATTTGCAGGAGGTTGTGTACAAACTAAGCGAGGTTGGACAGGCTATTGAGAGCAATGACCTGAATGCTGCAAGTTCAGTCCTCGGCTCTGATTGGATTAAGAAGGCGAATTCAGCCTTCGACAAGGTTTGTCATTATCTTTTACGTCGAACTAGATAATTACATTTGGTGCGTTTGAAACCCACTTGTCTGACTTTGTTATTTCTGTAATTATGTCCTCATGTTAGCTATCTGAAAATGCCGAAGAGAAGGCAGAAGTCGACTCATTCAATGTCTCCATTTCCCAGCTGATATCATCTGGTAAGTCTGGATGAATGTCTCACCTCACTTTATAGGCACCTATGTTACTCGAGTTGGCTTCAATTGTATAATCAACTACTCTTGACGATTCTCATATTTTTTGGTAGTGTAGCAAACAGTTATTTTGTGATCGATTTTCGTAGTTTTGGCTAAAAATGAAGTGAGGAAGTATCATGCCAAAACGAGCAATGATATGCTACAAATAGCTGAAATGAAGGTGCCGAAATTATATAGTTACGGTAAAATAATGCCTTGAATTTGGTTTAAAGTTCCGAGTTTCTGACCTTATCTTCTTTGGCGTTTGTAGTGGGTAACAAAGACATGGAATCATCAAAACTCGCTTTCGTATCATCAGCTACCGCCTTCGAGAACTGGACAACTTTGACAGGCTTAGATGGACTACTCAAAGGCCTCTGAAACTTCTTCATGTTTCCATCTTCTACTGAGCCAAAGTTTCGAGATTTTCCTCTAATGAAATTCTGTCTTTCATAGTACAAATTACACTTTCGACTTGTAAGAACTGTGTAGGTCGACATTCAACAACATAATTCTTTTTGCAGCATCTACCCTTCAAAATCAAAAAGCAGATTGCAGCCTGTGAGAACTAATGTCATTTAATTATGTATGCGTCTCGAGTACTACGTATAACAGTTGCTATATTATAACAGCACTGGTGGTTATTGACAGCATAATGTTACAAAGAGATCCCTGTAAAGGCTACAAATTCTTCCTCTAAACTAGGTATGGTCAAGATCTTAAATACAGCTCTGTACAGTGTTTACACCGAACAACAATACGAAAATCTATCATTAACAAGAAGCCTAAAGCTTGCTTACGAGGGTCACAAATCACGAAAGAACGACTACACAGAACTCTCCATTTCAAACAATAAGCCTTATTTAACTTTTTTTTCCGCCAGGTTAAAAAAAGTTCAACAAGACTCATGGAGTAAAATAGAAGGATTTTTACATGACAAGTGGGTGGTTAGATCAAGGCCTAGCCTCGCCTGCCTGGCTTCCGTTCAAGTTTAAGTATGTCAGTTAGCTTCTTGCTTGTCTAAACATCTGCAGGTTCTTTTGCCTTTAACTCTTCTGCGCACTCTTTTGCCTGGCTATCGACATCAGGCTTTGCATCTTTGGTAGCAGTGTCTGGCTTCACAGGCTCTTGCAAACCATCAGACTTCGTCTCTATATCACATTGTGGTATCTCCCCTTCCCCTGCCTTGACTTCTTGTTTATCTGCTTGCTCTTGAGGTTGCCGTGGTACACTTTCAACATTGGTCAACCCATCGACCGGTGGCTGAATCTGAGCATCTTGCAGCCCAGTTTCAATGTTTTTGTCTTGGCCAACAGCCACCGTTGATTCTTCCTTACCCTCGAGAATAGCTTCCTTTTTCTCCACAGTTGCGTCTTCATTCTCAGGTCGGTCCTCTTTTGGAACTTCCTTATCCAAACCGACATCATTCTCCTGCTTTTCGGTCTTCTCATCATTTTCAGCTCCATTAATTGTTTTATCTTCCTCTACTTTTTCCTGCTGCTGAGGAACAGCCATCGTTGACTCCTCCTTAGAATCAAGAACAGCCTCCTTGAGATCAAGTTGCACCTCTTTAGAAACATCCTTTTCAGCTCCATTGGCGGTTTTATCTTCCTCTTCAACTTTAGTGTCTTCCATCTGGACGTCATCTTTCTGAGTTCCTTCACCTAATGCCTCGCTGTCTACTTTATCCTTCTTGGAGGAAGATGATCGCCTACCCTTTTTCTTAGGAGGCTCAATTTCAGGGCTGAATTTGACCTTTTCACTGATACGAGCAGATCTCCTAGGGGTCTCACCAGTACCCCAGTCAAACTCGGATACTGGTGGCCCATCAGGGTGAAATTTCAGGTACTGTTGCAATTGCCTTGGGTTATGAATCTCCTCACCTGTTGGTGCAGTGAATACAATTTCGTTTTTCTTCGGGGTGCCTCCTAGCTTAGGAAAGAACTGCAAGCACGTAAGAACGAGACTTCAATTGAAGAGGCATAAAGAGCTAATGGTAAGTTAGAACTATAGAATAGCTGTTTAGCCTCAATAACAATTATGCCAGCACTGGAAAGTAGAAATAGCTATCTCAAAGAGAGCTCTTTTCGTAAACAACAAAATCGCAAGACGCCCAACATGAACAGCACAAACATTATACATGAAAAGCGAAATTTATTCCAAAGAGAAGTTAGTGTGGTACTAATTAGCTCATTTCCCCTGCTCAATACAAATTACGTACTAATTAGCTCATTTCCCAGCTCAATCACTGTGATACGAATATAACCACCAGACAGACCATAATGAACAATGCTTCCATCTCCAACGGAACCAAATACTAGCTATTTTGTATTTGTCAGGTTGTGGATCGCGGACTAAAATGAAATGACTCTCGAAATCAATTGATGTGATGTCTAATGCAATTTTCATTTTGGGGCATCTCGAAACAGCCTCTCTGTGTCACCCAGGGGTAAGGCTGTGACGCTGCATACATTTGACCCCCTTACCTTGCTAGTAGGAGGAGCTCTTAAGGCACTGGGCTAATTGAGTTTGCTAAAATCAATTAGCCTTCCACTATACAACTAGCTTCAACCAAACATTGAAAAATAAAATTATAGTTTCTAACGAGAGTAATTCTCTTGTGTGACGGTCGTGCGCGTACAACGACTTGCGTGTAAAAAGTAACCACTTTAATTCTTATTGTAACTATTCAACTCATATCATGACCATTCTTAGAGGTTTTCAAATGGTCGTGATCACAATTAACATTAAAGTGGTCACCACCGTGGTACACATACAACAGCCTAATTTGAGCATTTGTGTTCTAATCGTCCATAGCATCAAAAAATTAGCTGAAATTCAGTGCACACTCACAAACCCTAACTATCAAATAAAGCACAAAACTTGCAACAAAATTCCACAATATTTCCCCAAAATTAACCAAATACCAACAATCAACACAAATTAAACTCAAACTAATCAAAATATAAACTAATTATCAACTGCAATTAAAAAAAAAGACCTGTTTTTTCCAACCAAAAGGTGCAGGAAGCTCAATTGACACAACTTCTTCATTTAATGATTTTTTCTCAGCATCTCTCACCATTTTCCTGCAAAATTTCAAAAAATTAAATATACCCTTTTGAAATTCGTAGAAAACCCATCTCAAAAAACTCTTCAAAATTCAAACTTGCTTCAAAATTATACTTCCTCAATTCCATCGAATTGTATACGCTTTTATTTTCTTATAACAAACATTTTAATTGAACGTACACAATTAGATGAAACGAAAGAAGTCTCTACGGATATTAACATTCAAAAAGACACAAGATCAAAAAATATAAAAATTACACCAACAAAATGAATTTACCTTTTTTTTTCTGTTGAATTGTAAGAGAAGAATTTTGTTGAAATTTCGAGAAATTTTTGTGAAGTTTATCAGGAGTTTTTTCTTTTAATTAATATATGTTGTGCTCCTGAAGTGACACGTGTCCAAGCAATTTGGATAATCTAGTATCTAACGGTGGTGGTAACTGAATTTTGGTTTGTTCCCTACATTTTGGTCAATGGTTGGTAATTTGACTTATTGGGCCTTTAATGGGATTATGTTGAAAGTTTAATGTGGTTGTATGTTGGGTGAAACCCAATTGTTTAGAATGGGTAAAGCCCATCAAAGTCATCATAATCCATCGACATATTCATAATTGATAGATGCAAATTTATTCAAGACTAAGATTGAGGTAAATTATTAGAGTTATTAATTACGCTCTCTGTTTCAGTAATTTATTCACTACTCCGTACTATTTTGTGATGAGAAGTAATAAAACTTTTTTTTTTTGCGCAAAAATGTAATTTGATGAACTTCTCGTCCAAAATCATTATTACTTAATATCGATTGTTTTCTCCCTGATGAGTTTTCATGGTTTAAATAATATGTTTGTTTAAAGAAAATGATCAATTAACGTCAAATCTCAGAAAAAAAAAAAAAGTAAACAAAAGACTAA
>JAUEKU010184022.1:0-10139 GCA_032274805.1 Gypsophila paniculata | reverse complement strand
TGGGTTGCACCAGAATCAAATAGAACATAGACAGGTTGAGAGTTTATAGAAAATATACCCGTCACGACTCCCTCGGTATTCTCAGCTTCTTCCCTTTCTAAGGCATAGAGTCGACCGACTCGGTTCTGTTGATTCCCTTGAACGGCGCTGGCAGAATTTGTAGCCCTATTTCTTCCTTGTTGGGTTTGCCTTCCCCCTTGGATTTGACCATTCCTATTGGTTTGGTTATTGTTGTTTTGAGTTCGATTCCCAACACAGCTTCCAGCAGGACGGTTTCCTTGTGAACGGAAATTATTGTTGTTTCCTCCTTGGCTCTTCTTGAAACATTCGTAAGCTCGGTGTCCAAGCTTATTACAGTTGTGGCAAGTCACCAAGAGTCCCTCACAATCTTTACCGGGATGGTTCTTATTGCACTTCTTACACATATACACTCTCCCACTTGTGTTCCTATTCAAGTTTGCTCCTTGGTTTCCTCCAAATCGGTTTGATCCTACAGAATTAGCCTTGTTGTTGAAACGGTGGGGTTGATGTTTCTTATAATAGCCTTGGTTATTATCAGATACGGTGCCTTTCCTTTTCTCTCTAGAAAGAGCTTTCTTCTCATCAAGGATCCTTTCGATACTATAGGCTCGAGAGTATACAGTAGTAAGGGTGTGGAGTTCAAAACCAGCTAGCTTCTCACGGATGTTAATGTCGAGGTTTTGTTCGAACTTGAGAGCTTTGGAACTCTCGCTAAGGGTATCTCCAACAGTAAATCGAGATAGTTCTTGGAATTTGAGGTAGTATTCTTGTACCGTCATGGTTCTTTGTTTCAGGTTATCAAATTTCACCCTTTTTGCTCTCCTCAAATGTTTGGGAAAGAATTCGGTCCTCAAGGCTTTTGTAAATTCTTCCCACACAATTGGTTCCACAACTATTTCTCCATCCTCGGTTTCAAAAGTTTATTTTTCTATCATCTCCTCCTTGACATTGGTCCACCAAATATCAGCGGTTTCACTTAGGTAGAAGGCGGCTTGATCAACCTTCAATTCTTCGGGACAATCTAAGGTAGTGAACAATTTTTTCGAACTCCCTAATCCAATTTTCCAACACAATTCGATCAGCACTTTTCCCATTAAAGTATGTCGGCTTTTGTTGACCAATAGCCCTAGTCATAGCTGCTACGGGGGTAACGGTTTTGCTTTGCATCATTGCATGCATAGACTGCATAATTCTCGGCTACTTTGAGCTAGTTGCTCAACAGCGGTGTTGTTTCTTTCATTGGATTCGCTATTGGCGTCGCCATTAACGTTGTTGTTATTGTTGTTGTTGTTCCTTGGCCTACCTCGGGGTGCCATTCTACACAAGTTGATTTCTATGTTATCTTTTGTTAGAAATATTATCGGCTTAATGCGCCTCTTTTAGCACGGTATAATAAATAAAGCAAGAATAAACAGTAATTTACACAAGACATTAATCAAAAATAATTTTCTTTTATTATAATTTCTTTTTCTTGCCCAAAGGCGATACAAAATTTTGGGCAAAATAGCCGTTTACAATGACGAAATTAAATAGCTATTACTTTGACTTTTGCTATGACACCTAGCGATCTCATTCATCATCACTATCGAAATCGCTATACTCGCTAGGTTCATATTCCTCATCGTCTT
This sequence comes from Gypsophila paniculata, assembly GCA_032274805.1. Classification (NCBI taxonomy): domain Eukaryota; kingdom Viridiplantae; phylum Streptophyta; class Magnoliopsida; order Caryophyllales; family Caryophyllaceae; genus Gypsophila; species Gypsophila paniculata. Next base: position 8,490 of record JAUEKU010184022.1, on the reverse strand, counting down.
TATCCTCCTTTGAGGATTCCTCTTCTTCCTCGTCTTTTATTGGTTCTTCTTCCTTGTCTTCCATTGGTTCCTCTTCTTCATCCTCCATGGGTTCCTCATCCTCCATGGGTTCCTCGTCCTCTATGGGTTCCTCATCCTCCATGGGTTCCTCATCCTCCATGGGTTCTTCATCCTCCGTGGGTTCTTCTTCCTCATCCTCTATGGGTTCTCCATCCACATTTATCTCATATTCTCCATCATTACCTAATACATCCACCACGATATCATTATCACTATCGGTTTCCATCCCTTCATCGGCCCACATATTGTTGATCAATGGGTTATCCTCATGATTCTCGGCTGGAGGAGCTACGGGATTAGCTACATCATCGGCTGGAGGTAACCATCCATAGTAGAGTTGAGCGCGTCCTATCATTTGATCGGGGTTTGGATCCATCGCATACCTCCTATAAGGATCATCTCGGCAGGATCTCGGTGGTGGAGGGTGGAGGATTAATTATGTCCCCAAAATCATCTTCGGGTCCTTCAATAGGTGCTAGCCTATCTTGTAACTTATCAAATTGATGGCTAAAAGGTGTGGGTATCCCATACATGTAATCGGGGTTATACCTTCGTTCTTCCTCATGTTCCCTCCTTTCCCCTATCAAAGTACGTCTCATTTCGGCTGCGTGCCCTATTTGAGGTAATGCATCAATAAACGCTTGTCCCCTAACATATTCATCATGTTTGTAGGTAGGGTCCACTAGTTCTCCATAACGATCCATATGTGTCCTCATCTTTTTAAACATAACTTTATATAACTCATTCGGATTACAAGTCAAATACTTAGGATTCGTGAAAGGATTGTTGAATCCAGGCATCTAAATAAGACATATTAACAAACAAAAACATATACATAAGTCAATATCATATTTCAAACATCATATGAATAATCATAACAAAACAATACCCCTTTCTACCCCCTTGTAGTGCGTTCATTTTAGTTCTTTTATTCATTTTAGAGTTTATTATAAAAGTTCAAATTTTAATATTCCTAGGTCAGTCAATGCGGGTGGCGTAAAAATGTGAAGATCTTTACGCCTAACCAAGAACCAACCCGCTCTGATACCACTTTGTAACTCCTCGAATTCTCTAACTCGGGATTTCACATTATGAATAACATAAACAGTGGATCAATGTATCATGGGATTATTATTAAATTAACATCGTCTTACAAAATAAAAAAATTAATAATAAACAAGTCTTTGCGGAAGCGATTTAAATAATGCAGCGAAATTCTCTCTATGCGACAACGTCCCTTCCAAAATCCCTTTAGCAAGCATCTCTATTCATCCTGCACATTTTCTGCTCCCCAGAGGATCATCACATGCCCATCGAATAGGATAGACAAAAACAAGTAACCGTCAACACTAGGTTGAGTAAAGTAGTAAAAATAAAACTTGAAAATATAAAGATTTTAGAAATGAAATCATTTATAATAAAATAAAATGAAAGTTTAAGAGGACAATTTAAATAATCCATAACTCTTTAAAAGAGAGAACATGCCTAAGAAATTTGGGAATAGTAACTACAATGTTTAAATAGTACGCTGAGTTTGCCTTTCAATCCAAATCCATGACAAATCCATAACTGCGGCCCGAACTACCACTGCAGCCCAAAAAAAAACAAAGACAAATCCATAACTGCGGCCCAAACTACCACTGCAGCCCAAAAAAAAAATAAAAAACAAGGCCCATATAGTGTGTTTAACGAATTGAAACCCTCCAAAGAATCACTGTAATAAGAATTTTTCAATTCATCAGCACAAATCGCAAATCAAAGATCACAAATCAGAAAATCACAAATCACAAATCACAAATCGCAAATCAAAAATCAAAAAATCACAAATCAAAAATCACAAATCAAACAGTTCAAAAAGATGGGGACCAAAGTGAATTTCATCAGCCAAAGCTATTAATTTAAGCGAAGAAATATGGCGCTGGAATGCATGTCAAAATTAATTGGTGTTCATTTGGGTGAGTTTCGGTGTTATGGACTGGAAAATTAGCCATCAAATTGTCAGACCTAAATCTTAATTAGCTGTGATTGGTGTTCGCGAGTTTTGATGGTATCATTTCCCGGTGATTAGCCATGCAATTGTCGGCTATTGTGGGAAGAACGATGAGCCATAATTGTTGTTTAGCTGTGGCTGCGTGTTCAGAATTATGCAAATGATTGAGGAAATACGACCTCGGAAGGCTGGGAGTTTTGGCCCAAAAAAAAGGGGAAACTAAGATACGTGTGTTAGGTGTTCTCTAGGAAAGTTTGTGAACGAATGAAATAAAGTAAATTTATATTGACTTTCGTTTTAAATTTTTGACGATTTTACGGATAGTAATTATTTTTTTCTTTGGTTTTTTTGATCATATTTTTTACAGATAATAATTTAGACATGGGGTTTCCGCGAATAGAGAAGAACATGCGAAGGGCATTATTGCTGATTTAGAGGAAACAGGTACAAAAAAATGTTTTTTAAAAACGCAACTACTATAGTACTTAGTTACAGCCCTATAACTCTATGGAAAGGACAAGATAGAAATCCTACTGCTGCTTTGGAAATAATTTGTGAATGTACGGAATACAAATAACATGCAAACTCCTGACATAAAATCTTTGCCAAAAAAAAAGTATGGGCGTTTGCGGTACTGTTGAAAGGGAAGGTGCATTTACCACATCATGTTCCCCAAAGTTGGGAAAGGGGTGTCTTGCCAGAAAATCAGTGAAGGGAGTGAGGGAATTTAATAGCCTCTATATATTTAGAATCCCATTGAACCTTAAACAGCATGACCTTTAAAAAAACAAATAGCAAAAACACAAAAAAAGAAATGCAAAACAGTACCCACAAAGAACCAGTGTAACTTCTTCTTCGAACGTGCAAATACATTACTAAGATTCAGGAAAAAGTAAGTTTAATAGCTGTATTATTTGGGTGGATGCTATAGTCATGAATTACTAGCTTGATTTAGAGTTGGTGTGTAGAGTTGGTGAAATAAATGTTAGCATATGTCGTTTGTGGTGATATTGCTGCGTAACTTTATTGATGTTTTATTTGGAGGCTTATCTTCGAGACCCCCACAAATACTAACGACCACTAAATTTCGCATTAGGCTAAATTAGTTTCTCTGTTTAGGATTTTTAGAACTTTAAGAAATGTTTGCGCTGCTAGAATGTCGTGCATAGAATAATGTCAGCTTGTTTGAATGTGTGTCTTAAACGATTGTGTTGTCTATATAGCTAACAAAGTTAGAACGCAGCTTACGCATTTTCAATTGCATTGGTTTGTTGTATTTGTTGGTAAATTAATGTTGTGTTCAACTGTATCAATTCAGTCGTCAGCATAGTATAGGTAGTGCTTAAATTGCTAACTTCTTCTCACCCCAAAACAAATTATGACTGTGCTTCAAGACGCTGAAAAATAGCTAGATTTATCAGGGGTAGCGTTATTGGAAATGGAAGTCTAGGATAGGATGTTGCCTATTTACAGGAAAACAGTTTAGTCGATAAGTAAAGGGGAAACAATTTGAGTATTCAAGACTGTGGATCCTAGAATTACGGCACGCCGCATGAGGTGTTTGAAAATTAGGTTTACAAATGTGTTCAAACAAATGACAGTAGGTTGTTATAGAGTTCATTAATTTGGAAGAATTCGTGCTATTGCAGGTCATGGCAATGCCACGTTTGCACGTAACGATTCCCGTTGTTGAACCAAATAGCTCAGTGTCTGCACTTCCCTAAACCTGTGTACCAGTTTTTAGACGAATACAAAAACAATGCCTGTGTTTAGGTGAAGACTGATAGAGGACCAATACCATATATTTATGTTGGGGGAGAGGCTGATACTATTGGGGAATCTTGTGAAATGGCCGCCGAAAAAGCAATAAGAGATCTGGTGAAAAAATTCTCGGTGTGTGTAGAGGACATTACTTTCGGGAAAAACTTGAAATTGCAAAGATGTGGCGAATTATATAGGCTTAAGCGTGCAGAGTTGGAAAACTATGCAAAGGGGTAGGCTGCGACATATATGAATGAGGGTGCATCCAGTGTGGAGAAAAATAGTCTGTTGTATGTTTGTGTGGATTACATGTCAATACTAAGAACCATTGTCCCCAAAATTGAGCTTAGGAGCACACCAATAGAGACAGTGCAGTATGCACCAGGACAATTTGTGGCGTGGCAGACCATAATGCCACCAAATAGGGTCAATGCACATGATTGCATCTTCAGCGACCTCTGCTAAACAGTGAAAGCAAGTCATACAAGGTTAAGGTCAAAGTGGTTGACAAAAGTCGGCCTAAAATGTCGATAAACAAACGCGTGAACTATCAAACCTTGATGCTCGAAGATGATAAGGTAAGTTAAATTACAAATATTCGTAAATATTATTTTGGGGATTGTTAAATGATATTTCTAATTGGGTTTGCATTGGCATTAAAAAACTTTCAGACTCCGAAAGTCTTTTGAACGTACACAACTAAACGTGACACCTGCATGCGTGCATGTTTTGAGAATTGACTGGTGAAACTAAAAATGTTTGTAGGGGAACCGTATGCGAGGCGCATTGTTTGGCGATCAGGTAGAAGGCTATAAAGAAGCTCTGGTGTACAATGGAGTTTATGAAATAGCTAACGCACCGATAAAACCGTGCGATGCTTAATGGAAAACTAGCCAAAGTCAGTTGGATTTCCAGATGACCTTTGGAAGGCAGACAATTATACAGCCTTTGGAAAAGCGGATTGGGCCATTAAACCCTCAATATCAAAACCTCAGCCAGATTCCAAAAGTAGTAAATGCTGAAGAGAAATTCGGTACGTACTTCCCAATAAACTGCAAATATATCATAAATCAACTTACCCAAAGCTAAATATCAAAGTGACAGATGTGCTCGGAGTCGTACTCTACATAGAGGACAAATCCAGGAAAGTTATAAAATCACTGCAGAGGGAAGTCGCTATCCGAGAAATCGTCCTTGTCGACCATAGGTAAAATAGGATACTATAAATGCTTTTAATGTTATTATATTTGTACCAAACAAAAATAGCTAAGACCAAACTTCCTGACAAATGTTTCAGTGTAGAACAACCAATAGTCATATCTGCATGGAATGATTTAGCAGAAGACGATTGTGAATCCTTGTCTTCATGGGCTGAAAACAATTTGATTGTTGGATTCACAGCTTTAAAAGTATCAACGCATAAAGGTATTGAAATTTTTACAAGCAACTTTCAAGCAGAACTTTTAAACTGAAACTTAAAGTTTTTGTACATGACATGTAGGGTTTTCACTGACGACAACCATGTCGACTATGATCATGCATGCCCTAGAAGGAGAAAGGGCTGAAGGCCTTAAGGCCTTATAAATGTCGTTTGCTAATTACGGTAACTACAGCGCTCGTTGTAAAATTTAACTTTTTTTATTAGGGCTTTCCGCAATCGCAAATTACTTGCTGATATGCAAGCGAGGATCGTGGATGTTAAAGGCTCAGCACACAGCCAAGAAATAAAGACCCTGGCAGTGCTGAAATTTAAAAAGGTACGACCATTCAGTAAAATTTTAATAAAAAACTACAGAAACGACACTTTGATAATAGAAACTTACTTATAAATTTCTTCATGCTAGTAACACGCTGCAAGAAGAGCGCCATTGGCTTAGAATGACTATCCCTGAGCCTGAATTTGAACAGATAAACGCTTATTTAGGCTGCTCCAGTTGCGGCAAAAAAGCTGATGTACCAGCTGGTCAAATTTACAGTTGTAGCAGCTGTTCAAAGAAACAAACTATTTGCTCGCCAAGGTAAACACATGACAAGTTAGAACACTATTGTCAGTTACAAATTAACCTCTCCAACAATGTAGGGTAACGTTCACCTGTAATATCTCTGATGGTACTGGAAAGCTTGCCGTTACTACATTCACTGAGGATTCGGAAAAACTGTTCAGGATGCCAGCAACGGACATTTTTCGTATAAAGAACTCAGTGAGTGATGATCTTTGTAACCTACAACCCAAAGAAAAAAAACTTAGCTTCATTAGGTTGCCTTGTTCATTGAATTAAATACAAACATTAAACTGTACAGGATGATCGTGAAGCTTTCAACAATGTCGAGAAACTTTTGAAGACAAATGTGGTTCTCATGCAAATAGGTCCAAAGGCCACCTTATCTCGCAACAACGTGCTACAGTGGGCCCTCAAAAAAATTGTTGTAGATGACAGCGAGGTATCTCAGACAATAGCAACCCTACAATCCGCCGATTCGCAGCAAGGTGTTCTGAGTTACTCAGAGAACACGACTGCAGGTTCAAGTATATTGTCAATTGACGAAAATTCTCAACAGAAGAAAAATGCAAATGCAGGAAGTCCGCTTGCTTCGAAGACCTCCAAAAAACAGTGCCTTGAAAAAGAAACTCTAATCATCAAGACTCCCGTAAAAGTTGAGGGGCGAAAGTCTACCAAGCCTGCTGTTGATGCTACCAGCCCTGAAACCATATATGATCAGTGAAGAGGCCGTCGGTTCCATGACTAGAATAGCAGGATCACTTGTGTACACTAAATAAGCTGCTGCATATGGGACCAATATTTTGGGGAGCTGAAACGAGAAAAACCTATATCGAGGTGCCAGGAAAAGACAATGTAGAAGCACAGCCTTTCGAACGAACATTGAGACTAAGTTAGTCTAATGTTCCAAACAAAGACCCATGGCTTTCTATTGCTATCAATTCAACCCTCGAAAATATTTTGACTAATTATGAACTTTTGTCGTCATGGCAAGAACCACGGCATGTTTCTAAGATATTATGTAAATTAAGTTTAATGATCTCTAAGATATTATGTAAATTAAGTTTATTGTATTTGACGTTCATTTATAAATGCTCTTTAACGTTCAAATGCATAGCACACGAGTTAGCGAATTCAATCTGCAAAACAACAACAATCGATAAAAACACCAAAATATCGACGTGTTGAATTTAACGGGAATTGGGGGACGCGCACGGTCCAACAACTAGTGTATCCAAATACATGAAGCTATGAAGTACAAGTAGCATGTTTTATTACGCAGTTTTTAAAAACTGTTATTGTACAAAGTATTATGATAAATAATTTCTAAAAAGTGCGGTTATTTTACGAATGAATTTGTAATAGGATAGGATGACCGTGGTAAACTGGTAATACAATATCCAAACGCTCCCTTAACTGCCTAGTCATGGAGAGAAGTGCCTCTTCAAAATGTTGAGTTCTGTGGGAACTAAGTGGTGAACATGGAGCGGATGCTTTGTTAAAACGGTAAACTCTGCCTACGAGTTAAGTGAGCACGAAGTGGATGCTTCATTACAATGGTAAATTCTTGCTTCTCGGATAGATCTACTTCATGTCCATTTGGTGTCGTCCATTTGAAGTTCCACACTAAATTAGCCACATAGTACTCCAAATGAAGCAATGCTAATCGCAAGGCGGGACATATCCTCCTTCCTACACCGAAAGGCATCATTTTTATTTTTCGGTTTCCAGTTATGTCGATTTCTTGCTCATTTGACAAAAATCTTTCAGGCTTAAATTCCATCGGGTCGTCCCACACCTCGGGGTCTTGACTCATTTCTTGAAATGTGAAGAAGACGGTCGCGTTCTTTGGGATTTTAAACCCACCAAGATCGGCCTCTTCGCCTACAGAATGTGGCAACGAAGAGTGACTTGGAGGGTGTCGCCTTAAACCCTCTAAAACAATTGCTTTTAGATAAGGCATTCTCGAAAGGTCTTCTTCTCGTACTTCGTCAGCTTCTATTCCAATTACCTCTTTGATCTCTTGAGTTAGACGATCTTGGATTTTTGGGTGCTTCACAATGTTGGCCATGATCCATTGTAAAGCTGTCGATGTAGTATCGGTACCTGCATTAAGGAATTCAGAGCAAAGGGTCACCAATTCTTCCTCATTTAACTTGCGTTTGGTGTTATCATTTTCTGAGATCTCGAGTTCAAATAAAGTGTCAACATAAGACGTCCCCATTCTAGTAGTTTCATCGTGGGAAATTGTATTCTGTTTTTGATACTCCTTTCGTGCCTTGATGTAAGGAATTAGCACATGTGTTCGGTTTGCCCTAAGGTCGAATAGCTCATTCCAACGACTTTTAAGCAAAATCTGGGTTAACGGAGGACATAGGTTGAGTATTTGGAACCGTCCAAAGGACGTCAATAGTCGGCTTTGAATACTCTGAATCTCTTTAATTTGAACCTCTGTCAGCTTGTCCCCGAAACACATGAACACAAGTAGAGCGAACAAAGCAAAGCCGAAATGCTCAGTCACCTCAACGACATCAGTGTCTCTTCTTAGACGTTGGAGTAGAATGTTAAGGACCCATTTCCGAGCATGGGAGAAGCCCTTCGCTTGTGACTGGTGAACAACCGAAGAAATAAGATTTCGACGAAGAAGACGCCAGGTAGGCCCATAACTAGCAGAGCTAA
>JAUEKU010184011.1:0-10140 GCA_032274805.1 Gypsophila paniculata | reverse complement strand
AATGATATATGAAAAAAAATATATGTAAAAATCAAGTTCGTAAGGAATAAGGATGAAAATTGTGATTTATATGTATAATAGTAGATTAGATAAGGGTAAAATGGTAAAATAACTTAGAATCAGCTAGCTGAAATTTTAATAAGCTAGCTGAAGTAGCTTATCATTTCAGGTAGCTGAAATTTTTTTCAGTCAACCTTACCAAACACTTCCAGGAAAAAAAAGTAGCTGAAATGATAGTCAAACCAGCTAGCTGGTTAAATAAGCTACCTGATTTGACGCGCCAAACACACCCTTATTGTCAACAATAACTCAGCTAGTCAGCCCTACCCATTAGAATAAGAAATCTTCGATACTATGATATAGTTTCATAAATCGCTTCGCAGATTGACCGTGGCAAATACTTGCATAAACTCGATAATTAGACACAAAATAATAAATAAGTACTCGTATCAAACGCAATGACTGTTCAAAATAACATATCTGCACAGCTCAGTATTCAATCTGTGGCCTAACATAAGTAAATTACAATTAGAAAAATACAGAGGAAAAATGGTTTTTACAGTATTACTTCAATGGGACTAACAATATAAAGTAAATGGAGGTAAAAATATGAGCACACAACAAAATTTTGCCTCTACAAGATACGGTTTATATAAGCCCTGCATCTTCTGGCAAACTGGTGATTGACGACGAACTGGGTGGATTGTCGTAGTCGAGAGAAAACCGTTTTGCCAGGTGCTTGGCCGGGGGTTATAAGTAACTATCCACGATGAGCATTGATAAGTAAAATCTACATATGCATCAATTATCGGCTGACTGAGGAAGCATCTACAGATCTAACCGGGACATTCAGTCCCCCGACACATATATCTTCTCTTCGTAGTATTTGTTTTCGCTAGCCACTTTCTTAGCATTTCGTTTCTGCACATGGGAGAGAATGCCATTAGATGTTAGACGTGTTATGCTAAGAGATGGTAGGTGGAGCACCGTGTTGCACCGTAACACACTTAAGATACAAGCAATTAGACGTGTTATACCAATAGACGGTAAGTGGAGCACCGTGTTATACTGTATACGATGTACACTGTAAGGATATACGGTACCTTATAAGCTTCGTGATTGGTGATAATTCTATGAGCCACAGAGGATGTGGTTATGTGTTTGGGGCTTTCAAGCATCCTAAACATCTTCATCTTCTTTGGCACCGCATAAGGATCAGCGTCTTCCTGCAATTACACAAAATTTTAAAAATGCCATGTATTTTTTTCACTAGAAATTAACATTGCTGTACAAAAATGGGATTAACTGTGCTTACATTGACTAGAGGATTGGCCTCGGACACTGTTCCACGTACGACCAAACCGATATTGAAGGTCTTGATCTGCTTTGCACCAAATTTGTCAGGAGGATAATTCAGCACCAAGAGAATTTGATCAGATGTTGTCATAATTTCAATACACAGATAACAGGGACGAGGGAGTTATTGTTTAAATTAGCACAAGAATTATATTCATGTACAATATGTCATATGTGTGAAGTTCACCTATTACATGGATTATACATCGTCCAGAGTAATAACTTAGTACGGGTAAAAGAACATGTTCGGCCACACACATTTTTCTATAGATATTATAGAGTACGATTTCTGTCATCAAAGTGAGCACTGCTCCACAGCGTTCACCTAGAAATTTAATAGGGGATTGGTTGATTCAGACTTTGGGATAAATTCCAGAGAACAATAGTTCCCAAACATATTTTTCGATGTCGTTTCTGAAATTGCATAGACAAATTTTAAAAATTTAACATCCATATTTTTGTTGAGATTAACAACCCTGTCAAATACTTTTGTAACATCCTTAACAAATGCGATAATTAATTTCAGAAAAGAAAGGTCACACACCATGTCCTGAGTAACTTCCCATGGTGCACCCATAATGATCTCATCGACATAACGACAGCCCAACACGCTTAGACAACGTTCATGCAAGTTCATCAGTGGGTATCCTGGACCTCGCATATCACTGCAAAGGTTGAAACTGTTATGCTTACGAAGATCCACTTCGTTTAAAGAAGTTCAAGTAAACAAAGCACACATTTTCTTGGTATTCGCTATTCAGTATTCGCAGCGAGTACTCAAAGAGTTCGATCCTTGTAGCTTTAATTGTGATGTGATGACACAGCAAAATATCGTTTTACCTAAGATTTACTCACTGTCTGGTGTACATAAGAGCTATGCCTTAACACACAGACAGGAAAGAACCGTGGGAAAATATACGAGTAATACATTGAAAAACATTAGAGGTGGTGAATACGATTATTTTGGAGTCATCTAAACAGAAAAGATACCTGACTGTTTGGTCAGCATAAATGCCGACAAGTAAGAAATCGCCAAGTTGTCTTGCAGCTCTAAGTATCTGTACATGTATGATTAAGAAAAAGCGATTTGGAAGTTAGAACACCTCACATTCTAAACTAATCTGACAGAAACTGATAGGAAAAGACAAGGACTGAAAGCTGCCACAAATATAAAAACACTTGTTTTAACACAAATCTACAACACAGCATGCAGGTGTCTCCCAATCATTGATACCAGTAGGTCCACAAAATTTCAGTGCATCAGAGAAGCATCTTGGGACAAGTGGGATAACAGGTCAAGAGCAGCAGCTCTGACTACACAACTCGAACTCGACTTATTTAGACTGCATTAAGGCATCTCACCTCAACATGGCCAGCATGGAATAGATCAAATGCTCCATCGATGTATACAACACGTGCATTTGGTGACGGCCCCTGAAATGTAAACAGGAGGATGGTGGAGCATCATAATCAAGGCCATCAAAATTCGACATTTAAGCCGCAAGAATGGAAATTGAGGAAGCTACCCACAAAATTAAATGTTATGATTACGACAACAACATGCACAAGCCTGATCGAGTTAAAAGGAGAAAGTATTAGAGTATTTGACAAATATCTTCCACTTTGCTACAAGTTTGCACTTAGCAATTTCATTGAGCTTTTAGGAGGGTGAGATAAAAAAATATAGCATTACAAAGGAGCTATATCGTGAATTCGTAATATATGGTTTGTGTGACCAGCACGTCACATAAATTGTCTCCAAACATCCACTACATTGTGATTTATATGATCCGACGTAGGAAAGGATAATCTAAACTAGACATCAGTTTACCATTGTCGGGAGCCATGCAAGAAAACCAATTGAGAAAGAGCCATCAGTTATACGGAGTACTAAATTCCACATCAATCGTCTATGTCAAATTACCAAGATGGTGAAATGAACCAAAATGTTTCGGCAACGCATAAAAGGGGAAGAATTGTAAGCCAATGTTTGATACCTTCCCATTTGAGAACTGAACAATGCGCCTGGAGGTGGGTAGAAAATGAGATCCATGAACAGCTCCGGGATTCTTTTTCTTATGGGTTTGATTTTTGTCACAATATTCATCAGCAGCGGGATCACCATTTACACTTGTATCACTTGCTGTTGAAAGTATCCTTCCTACAATTGATTTAAGAATCCCGTAGCTTAGCAAGAATGAGAACTGACAACTGACAAGATATTTACACCATTCTCCATGACAATGAGGTAAATTCAGTTCCGAAGAGAAGCCTGATAGTACAAGCTAATCCACTTTGCGGACTAAATTGCCCACACAAATTTAACCAAAAAAAGAAAAGACGAAGACTCCCACCCCATTGATATTCTACTAACAAACTCAAAGATTGGATTTCCAGATAGTAAGAAACAATACCTACAATATCTGTGCTTGAGACTCCTTCTGTGCGTTTAATCTGCTTGTAACGGCCTGCCTTCTTCGCCAATGCATAAGCATCAGAGCCATCAGGAAGTAAGCAAGGATCATCACCGTGGATGATGTAGTCAATTTTGTACTCATTAAAAAGAGTTTTCATGAATTGTTCTGTGATAGCGTAAGGGGCATCCGGAATGACTTCATCGACCCACTTTAACCCGCCAACAAGTGCAAGCCTGCAAGACCATTCAAGTTAAAAACTAAAAAGACGAGCAAACCAAGGCCGTAAGATCGTCATGAGTGGCAATAGTACTGAAAGAATGTAATGATGACTACCTTTCTTCCATAGAAAGAACGGGCGGACCCTTGTTGGCCAAAATTTCTTCATCACTAACAACGCCTACAACTAACTCATCTCCTAAAGCCTTGGCCTGCCTCAGTGCATTTGCATGCCCGTAATGCATCAAATCGAAACATCCATCCATATATACCCTGACACGCTTTTGCTCATGTGCTTGCTTTTTCATAATGCCAAAACCAGGCCATAGATAAGGCAGATAATGAACACCAATCCCACCAAAATAACTTGTCGACAGTCCGAGCAAAGCCGCAGTGATCATTATACCACCAAACACATGTGGATAGTAGCAAGCTCCATCCCAAATCCAACTGTGGCTTTCATATTCCATTTGAACAAAACCTAAATATCCGAGGTGCCCCTCGGATCAATAAGACGGTTGGGAACAGGTCTGCCATACAAACATTTATTCTATATCAATTGACAACTTCAGAAAAATATTTGATAATTTCAAGAAATAGACAAAGCAAACATACAAGGCCAAAGAATTGATTTAAAAGGAAACAAAATCACATACAAGTTACAGCAGAAATGTGAGACCGAAAAAGTGACTTAAAAGGAATACAATAAACTTACGCCAACCAAACTTACGCCAACCAAGTACCAAGTGCGCTATGCAATATAGTCAATAATCCACAGATTTCTAAGTGGTTCCGTGATATTAATAGCTGATAAGAGTGAAATAGTCCATACACCATAATTGAAAACTATACAAAGCAACTAAGCATATCACAACCGATTCAGTTTTCCACAACACATAAGAGAACACTTGAGATAGGCGATCTTATGTAGAAACCTAAAATGATCAATTGCCCCTTGTAAACACGGCAACAAATATTGAATTAAAATGAGGGAATCAACAAAAACATCTATTTTGACGAAAAGAGAGAAGCAAGGGCAATTGTGATGCTGACGAGTTTTGAAGCCACAAGTAACTTCACCAATTATAAGTAGTACCCCTCAACGACTTTACTAACCATGCTAGTTGACATCAGCGATAACCACAAAAACATTGCACTTAGCTGAATGAACCTTTTTTTTTTTCCTTCTTTGGTCATTTTGTTTTCCATTATTATATATGCAACTTTAATCACAAATCATCATATTCCAAGATCAACAAGAATATTAAGGGAATAATACAACACATTTTCCACTAAAACCTAACCACTCTAGCTACATAATTCAAATGTTCAACCCAAATATTGGACATAAGTAAGTTTTATAAATAACCGTCTTAGACTCTCAAGACTCAAATCGTAACACCACCAATAAATGATTCCCTATTAAACAAATACTTAGGGAGCATATAAGAATATGATAAGACCGTCTTTTTCGAGACTTTTACTATGTTTTAAGCTAAAATACTCCCCTAACACTTCTCTACATAAGAATTTTTTTTTTTTAAAAAAAAAACAATGATTTACTCCAACAAACCACAATTCACAGCAGAATTTCATCAATGTAAGCTAGAAAAATCACATCTTACCTTACATTTTATTCATCATGCAAAAAAAAAGAAAAAAAAAACTAATTGAAATATTTAAATCAAAATACCTCCTTAAGTACATCAAATTTAGAAGCGTAGCTAAAACGTACTCACTCCGTTCCATCCAATTGTATACGTTTTTCAAAATAATAGCTAAAAGCGTATTCCCTCCGTTCCATTCAATTGTATACGTCTTTCAAAACACGTGAGGAGAATTGCTAGACAAGACACGTATACAATTGGATGGAACGGAGGAAGTATCGAATCGAAATTCACCTAAAAACAAGATCAAATAGATCAAATCCCAAGAAAATAAAATCAAATCAAATCAAACCCAATTAAATTAAGGATCTGGGTATTCAAATTCACATCTAAAGATTCAAACTTTATGCATGAACACTTTTTTATATGTTTTAAAAAAAAAATTAATTAGAAAAACAAACAAAAAAAAAGAATTAAATTAAAGCTGAATTATTATACCTTTTTATCAGCTTTTTTTTGTTGATTCTTCAACTTTTTAATAACTTTATGTGATGTGATGATTTTCTGGGGATTTGTAATTATAAATAGAAAGAAGTGTGAAGAATGAAAACCTTCAAAAAAAAATGGAAGAAAAAAAATGGAGTTTATATAAATAAATAAATATTTAAAAAAATTATTATATTTAATAATGTGTACGTCTTAAATAAATTAAGAAGTGGGTCAATGATTTTACGTATGAAACTTGTAGTATATAAACTACGGAGTATAAAGTTTCGATCTTTTTCGTCCCGATTTACCGGGTAAATTACATTTAAGATATTTTTTTGTGTTGGGATCGTCGTATGCATCAGAGGAGTAATTTGGGTAAAAATCGATCATTATAATAATATATGTGATCATTAATTTTTTATGTGAGCATTTGTTGATTCCTTTTGTTAACAAACGGATTTTTTATTTGAAAGACGTGGTATGTATACGACATGTGATTTTGTTATAATTCGACAATATTGGTCATTTTTAAAGTTTAGAATTTATCATTTATTTTATTAACAAAATTGATGTTATTTTCGTTAATTACGACTATGAAGTACTTTTATTCACAAACGTCTCCCGTCATCATAAAAGAAATATTTTGATCACACATCTTTTTCGTCGACGTTCTTGAGATTCTTCAACATGAGAAAAAAAAATATATACTCCGTAGTAAAATAAAGAAATGAAGCTATAGCTTTCATACCACAACCACAAATTGTATGGTGGTGGGTCAATGTGGGCATCCGATACCACAAAACAATGGTTTGCTTAATGTTGGCGTTCATTTCTTGTAAAATCGTTATATGATATTTAACGATTTCATAACAAATTATGCATTCCATTTAGAAAATCATAGAACAATTTTATTTGATAATTTATGAATCACTTTTTTAACTAGGATTAATGAGGTATACTGTTAATATAAAAACGTTACAGAGATCTCCATATAAAATTAGTTCTCTCTCGATGTCTCAAGGGAGGTTGACCGATGTAGACGAGCGGTCAGTAGAATGCGTCATATTTAATTGGGTCAAATACGTTTCGTGAAGCTAGTTGAGTAGTACGCCAAATTCTAGAAGTGAAGTCATATTGACATTGTAAACACGATATTTCAACATGAGGACTTCACCCCTTCAGACTTATCAAGGCCATGATTTTGCTCCCCATGCCAAAACTGATGTGTTCTCGATTTGAACAGCGACAACAAGCTACTCCCTAAAATATATTCAGCCGGCTAACATAGATACTCTTTCACAGCACGGTATGCAATGATTTCGAAGACGTACATATATATTTTTCCCGATGATCTTTCAAGACTCGTATTTACTTTGCCCATATTCTGACCCGACCTTAAACAAACCATATACGACATCAAGTCCTATTGCATGCCAATAAAGACCGACTCTCATCAACCCACTTTAACGTTGAGGCATGCTTGCAAACCTTGGTTAAAGACATCATGCAGGAACTTCGATTTAAGGCAAGTTAAGATCATCACTTGTAGTCGCTTGATGGTTTACCTGAGAACGGTAATGAGGAACTTTGAGATTAGAGGATCCTTCGACTCTCATATCCAATTTAACAAAGTCTACTAAATAAAATTGTAAACGATATGGAGTATAAGATTACCCGAAGAATTAAGAGGATCCTTTGAACGTCGGAGGGATTTTTTTCTTCATACTAGGAACTCTAGGAAGTCCACGAACAAAATACACATCATGAACCAAAACCTACGAATTTTTGACACAAATGTAGAGATAAGGCCTAGACACATAGGTATAATTTGAATGCTTAATTATGAGAGCAATGTGGTTTTACTTCCGAAGTTTACTAAGTTGGAAGAATTTTGATTCAAGTATGAGGGGGGAAAATCGATCCCTATATCACCCACCGCCTGAAGATGTTAAGCAAACATGGAAGAAAGACGGGGCCAGTATAGCAATACCTGGATATTAGTTTGGTTATTAGTCAAATCGATTGGGAGTGACTCCGGACACAAGTGTCCGGCTATGTACACCGTGTCACTTTCCTTCAAATGCATCATGGCTGTCCAGGCCAAGTCACCTCGAAATACTATAGGCATCCTGGTAGGCATGATTTTGTTAAAATAAATCAGTTTGAACAGCATGTGCAAGGTAGATTAAAAAATCATAGCAGAACAGGTGAATGTTTGTCAACAGTATATACTTAATGCTTAAACGGAGAGAATACAAAACGAAAGAAAAAAGAAAAAACGTCAGCTAAAAGGATGTTTGCTCGTCAATCTACCATAACTCTTCAAAGTAACAGGAGTAGAAGGTTTAACACATTGTTTTGATATTAAGGTCTTTTGAAGATTTAGGATGAGAAGATGGCATTTATCAATTGTTTGATAATAACATTTTGATATATGTGACTGATTTATCAAGCTTTTGCACTTTGAGGCCATATTGGCCGAGATCAGATAGCCACTATCTCTAACCAAGTTGTAATTTTGATTTCACCATGCCTCTCGAGGAAAACCAAAAGCTTGTCACAAAGCACATCACTAGGATAGTCAAGTGCATGTACAAGCACCACAATATATTTCATGGCATGAAAATTGACTTTGCTTGCTTAAAGCTCTTCTACTTATAGTAAGCTAAACTATGTCAGGATGCTGATTTCAATAGGTGCAGACTGCTCGTCACCATACTGGAAGTTCGATTCATCTCTAGAGAATTTGTAAGTTCTTTGGATAGTAATTCCAATCAACTGTCTATAGTACCTATCACCAAATCCTACGAAACGGAATTTTTACTTCCTCAAAACACAGAAAAACAAAGGACTTGGCTCCGCGACAAGACAAACAAAAAATAAAAAGCCAACTCTTGATGAACTCAGAAGAGTTACTTATTACAAGGCAATTGTTTTCTACAGTCTGTCTTAGCATTTGGCCACGATCACCAATATGATGACGGCTCATCATCTTTCTTACTTTTTGAGCTGCTTTGATGCTATTAGGAGATCATTATAGCTTAGTGTCGATGAGATTGACAAATAACTGCCTCATATGTCGTTGAAGAATACGTTACAGACAGATATCATAACTCATGCGCAACAACAGCAGCCCGAACACCAACATACAGATCTCTCATCATAGGTCGCATTTCGAAATATTTCCAACGTACTAGTCTATCTGCACGAGTTCCGCTACTAATTTTAATCCAAACATGTCCTAATCTCTGTCAAACTCACTACCTAGATTCTACAATCTCCTAGACAAAAAGGACCCTAATATTTCTTCAACGACACACACACACACACACACACTCCTCTATGGGGCTCTATCCAAACAGTCTCAAAGACAAACCCGTTTCCCAAATTCGATACCTCGAGGAGCATCTCTACATTTTCGGAAACTTCAAGTGTAATGCACTAATGCTCATCAATATTAATACCCACTTTTTGAGCAATTCATAATTTCTACAACACAGTGTGATGGAGCTACACATGTAAGGTCCAACATCGAAAAAATGGAAGATACTTTTGAAACTTTACCCAACTTACAAGATACAATTAAATTGTAAATGAAAATGGTCTTTCACAATTCCGTCTTTTTTTAAACTTTGCCCAAGTGAAACACAAAATGGAGCAGAAAATATTATAAACTTCGCGTGTGTAACATAAAAAACCGATCCAAAAGCAAACGTACCCGTATGTAAAGATAGTGTTCTCTCACGATACAGTCTTTTTTGAAACTTTGCCCAACTTACAGGACACAAAGTAATAAACCGAAAAGATCGAAACTTTGCACGTGTAACATTAAAAAAAAACCGACCCAAAAGCAAACGTAACCGTACCAAAAAGGGGTCCAATTTACAAGAGACAAAATAAAACAGAAAGATAGAAACTTTGAACGTGTAACATAAAAAACCGATCCAAAAATAAACGTAAACGTACCAAAAAGGGGCCAAATTAGAGTGAATTTGCTCCTGAGAAATGATAGTACCAGCCCAAGAATCACCATGAACACAATTGAGGAATTTTAT